>JAQFVV010012424.1:9315776-9600776 GCA_028023455.1 Epiperipatus broadwayi
ATTTCAATCAGGTTCAATATATATATATATATTAATGTATAACTAATAAATTGGTGGTCAAGAGATCAGGACAGCTGCTTTACAAGCAGTTGTCCCGGGTTAGCAGGTTCGTTTCCCGGCTGATGCTATGACACATGAGGAAAAAAAACATGTTTTCCAAGCAGGTTTTGAAAAAGACAATATTTTTGCATCTGACTACTATAAATAAAGCAAAAATAAGAATAATCAAAGTACGTTCTGAAAAAAAAATCACTGAAAAATATAAATAATGCAAAATAATAACAATCAAAGCACATTTTGAAAAATCTAAATCACCTTTTCAGACCTTTTTCAATATACATCACATGGTTTATTTTCATTCAATTTGATATCGCAAGATTACAGATGATGTGAAAAGTCTCCTATCTCTTCTATATTGCAGGATTAATAGTGAAGTACCCTTTTTTCAATTTATATTTACAAATCAAATATGTGCAAATTAATTGTAAATAAAAAATTATCATTTTTCAGATAAAACCACAGTAGAAGATCAAGATTAGATATTAGAGAATTTTTTATTTAAGTGTTACATTTTATTATGACACTTTTAAAACCTGTTTTCTTTTAGTTGTATGTTTTTTTTTATTTAAAAGTATTTATTTTATAATAAAGTAGCAAATTCCAGTCGAGTAATAGGTTTCCTATCGCATGCTATTATTATATTCATATAGTTCAGGTTTATATGTATATTATAAATCATGTTTTCCCTATGTTATAAATATAACCAAAGAATATTTAGGAAGGATATAGATATATTTAAAAAAACAAATGGCATTTACAAACGTGAGGAAACAATGAAATTCCCAACTATTTTAAAGAGTTTCTTCATGCAAATGAATATAAACATACTGTCAAATTTAAGTCAAACTATTTAACAGTCACATGATACAACTGACTCTGCTACAACCACATGATTATTACTGGTTTTTAAATCCAGTTGAAGGCAAGACTTATCTTGTTAATACGTTGATATATTTAGATGTGATAATATATGAAAAACTATTTTTACCTTCCACCATTAAATGTTTAATATCTAGAAAATTTTAAACTTTATTTAAACCTTTCCAAATACAGTAATAATATACGAAGTCATCACAGGTTAGTAGATAACACAATATTTCAAGTAGTAATATTTTCCATAGCTCGGTTTGTTAGAGCTCCTAAAAGTTCAATATTCAAGAATCTAAAAGTGCAAGTTTGATCCTATGCTACATTGTCACTGCTCAGGCCAGTAAGACCTGAAGAAGAGTGGAGAATTGTGTTGCCATTGTATGTTGTTACTAACAGTTGTTTACAGTTGGAAAAGTTTAAATAAAGTTTAACATTATCTAGACACCTACATTTAATGATAGATGATGAAAATAGTTCAACATATTATCACGTCTAAAATACCATAAATCACAAGCCTTTAGGAAAACATGTTAGTATACTTAATTTCATTTTATTAAACATGGTTACTCTTGAAAACATGATTTATAAAGCATCCTTTGTTGTGAAAACATACGTGTGTACATATATAAATGCTATCCAGGTTGCATCCATGTATAATTATGTGTAGTAAAAATTTACACACCATATTTCTACCAGTTCACACTGGTCATCAACTGGGTAATAAATATTTTGAAACTAGCTGTAGAGGTGCTGTGAATATTGACTTATAATAATAATGAACGTTCTATTTATATATTGGGTACTTGCGGATAATTCAACCGATGACATATTACCCTGAAGATATATCAGTCTAATGTTGTGATTTTTAAGATAATGTCTCCAAGTGATCTGCAGACACATTTAGTCGCTAAAATGTGTCCGCAGATCACGTGAACATGGTACTTTAAAAATCGCAAGATTAGACTGATATGCCTTCAGGGTAATACGTCATCGGTTGATCACATGATAAAAACATAAAAACATAAAAAAGATAAAAATGTGACACAGGTCGCGTGATAAAAAACAAAAAAAAAAATGGCAAAAATATAAAAAAAGACAAAAATGTGATGCAGGTTACATGATAAAAAACAAAAAAGAAATGGCAAAAATATAAAAATTTAAAAAAAATTTACATATTAAAGAAAAAAAAAGGGTAATATGGTCACGTGGTTTTTTAGATGGCTTCTTGGCGGGCAGAAAACGAACACCACCATGTTTCTTGGTCCTGAAAAAAAAAATACAAAAAAAAAAAAATTATTGAAAATTTACATTCATGAAATACAAAATAAGGTCCATACAAAATATAAAAATGTACTGTATATTGCTACTTTGAGTTAAAAAATTATTGAAAATTATTTACAAATTAAACTAATTAGTTTTAACAAGTGTAGAACCTTAGCAATGACTGTCTGAAAATCGTCACCTCTGTATCCCTAGTGACATTTTTTCACATGCGTAGGTTTACAGCCTTGTTAAAACTATTACTGAATATAGTGAGGTTTAATAAAATTTATAATTACTTTACAAATTAAACATAATTAAGTGGAAGTTTGATAATTGAAGAAATATTAACAAAAAATTTTTGTAAATTTAAAAAAAAACAGATAAAAAACACTTTACCCGAATTAATGCGAATCTGGCATTAATGGCGATCTTGTATAAAACGTGTTATCACATGCCGTAGTTTTACATACATTTGCTAATTTTAAAAACGTACTGTATATTGCTACTTTGAGTTAAAAAATTATTGAAAATTATTTACAAATTAAACGTAATTAAGTGGAAGTTTGATAATTGAAGAAATATTAACAAAAAATTTTTGTAAATTTAAAAAAAAAAACAGATAAAAAACACTTTACCCGAATTAATGCGAATCTGGCATTAATGGCGATCTTGTATAAAACGTGTTATCACATGCCGTACTTTTACATACATTTGGTAATTTTAAAAACGTACTGTATATTGCTAATTTGAGTTAAAAAATTATTGAAAATTATTTACAAATTAAACGTAATTAAGTGGAAGTTTGATAAGTGTAGAAATATTAACAAAAGAAATTTGTAAATTTAAAAAAAAAAAATTAATGCGAATCTAGCATTAATGGCGATCTTGGAGAAAATGTGTTATCACATGCCATACTTTTACATGCATTTGGTAATTTTAAAAACGTACTGTATATTGCTAATTTGATTTAAAAAATTATTGAAAATTATTTACAAAGTAAACGTAATTAAGTGGAAGTTTGATCATTGTAGAAATATTACCAAAAAATTTTTGTACATTTAAAATAAAGATTTAATGCGAATATGGCATTAATGGCGACCTTACTTTTACATGCATTTGGATTACTTATTGTCTATATTCAATAATATAATTAATTATAAAATTATAATTATTAGAAAAAAAATTAAAATTACTTACAAATAGCGTTCACTGCGGAGGACTGAATTGGGATATATGTTCCAAAATCGCAGTGAAAGGATCAGCTTTATACGACTGCCTCCACATAAACTCACTCAAATATGAGTCCAGGTGCTGACGTGCTGTCCCTCTGTGTTTTTTATTATGCCATTTGACCAAACCCCACAACCTTTCAACATTTTGTGTATGTACGCCAGTTGTGGGGTCTACGAAGTTGTATGTGTGATTAACACGATGGTGTTCATATCCAGCCTCAGCTAACTCTTCGCTCTTATATCCCTTCCAGCAATCGCTGTAGATAGTCGAGCCTTCGTGTACATTTTGCAAAATTTCTTGCATGAGAGTAGATGCACTTCTATCTCGAATGGCTACAATAAAACATTCCTCAGTCTCTCTGCATATGCCACCAAATAGCCATTGCTGTGGTAGGACTCTTCCAGCATTGTTCTTCCATTTTGTGAAGAGGCTTTCGTCGATTTCCACGATTGTGTTGGGACCTCCGATTTTCCGCCTTTCATTTCTTAACAATCTCCAGGTACAAACTTCATGGAGGTAGTTGTTCCAATCGATAACAGTTTTGTCTGAAATATTCAATTCCTCTGCACAAAATGTTATGGATGTTAATTGTTTGGACCAACTGTAGATGAAACGTATAGCGGTCACGAAAGTCATTTTGGAGCCAACGAACCACGTGCCTTTTCTCATTGCGATTTGGGATAGACAATCTTTCAAGTTGCATCGCCATTGTTTCACCGAATTGGGTCTCGAATTGTGAACATACTTTTTCATTTCATGACCATTTTGACACAATTTCCTTTTGGGGAGAAGTCCACGGTCTTGTAAGAAGATGATAACTTCTTCCTCCATACTTGGTAAATTAAACAAGGTTGTTGTAGCTTCAGCCATCATAAATGCAAATAATGCAAATATCACAAAGTAGAAGAGCTCAAAAAAGTCACTGTGATGCCGTGGATAGCAAAATCACAATAGACAGAAAAATCAAAAAATTTCCCAAACCTCTCTCTGAATTTTAAATCTCGTGGGTAAAAAAAAAATTGACTCTCTGATGGATTAATCATGCCAGTCACTTGGTTGCCATGACAACATTGTCATGCAAAAAACGTCGATGTCTACCGGAAGGGAAATCGGTAAGTCAAATACATCATAGGTTGAATTATCCATAAGTACCATATATTGTAACAAGTTTATATAGATATATCGCCAAGAAGTCAAAATATTAATAGTCTATAATAAAGTCTGTTTCAAATCTTTATTGGAATCTTCAATTTACATTATCATCAGTAATGAGACTTTGGCTATCACAGCCAAGGTTTAATACCGTATGATAAATTAAGAATAGCTAATACTATACTGCTATCTAAACTATTACAGATGACAATTTGTGTGATGGTACTCATTGTTCTAGTACTGATGATCTTTGATGGTTTGTATGATGTTTATCAATTAGCACAGTATTAATCTAGGAATATCGTTTTTTAAAATTACTGGGTTTATTTTTTTTTACATATTACAAGAGCTACATTGGATATATATATGAACCATCCTTTACGAACGATCAAATATAAACTCACACACACTTACACTTCATTATATTCCAGATTCTGGTTCAGGAAAAGCATAAACCTTTTGTGATAATCGAGATATTTAAATAAAGATCCGGACAATAAAGAAATACCAAGGACTTACAAAAAAATATAATTAATAAAAGAATGTTCACTTTGATTTAATATTACAATAGAATTTAATTAGAAATATTAAGATATTTAAAATTTTGATTATTACAAGGACATAATATAAAATAATAAGGAAATAAATGATTATTCTTACTTGTTATTATATATTAAACTATTTCCATCATCCAGTAATATTAAATGTCCTTACTCTAAGCTATTGTCAAGAAAGCGTAGTTGATTAAAATAGCACTTAACATTCGCGATTCTAAAGGTCACAGGTTCAATTTCCACAATAGTATTATCACTGGTCATACTAGAAATACCTGAAGAAGAATATCACTTAACTGATGAAAATAATCCTATTTCTACTTTTAAGTAGAATGTCCTCGTTACAAAATTTTAGCCAAACTCAAATTTATCTACTCTGACAAATTATGCAAATGCTATCATTGTTACAAATGCACTTGGGGCTATGAAATAACTAGAAAGCAATTAGCTCCTTTATATCCTCAAATGGCATAATGATAGTTTAATTTAGAATCTTCTAAATTGTAAGTATAATCATCAACACATTTTCTAATTATTAATAAAGAGTGTTAAGATATTGTATTGCTTCGTATAAAAATGACTTGAATTAAAACAAATTTCATTTCATTTATAAAAAATAGAAAAGATACAAAATTTAAGCAAATTTACAAATTATTAAACTACTAGCCACACCCGGCTACCCCCTACATTTCTGAGGCTTAGTCTGGTTAAATGGAAAAGAAAGAAAAGAGAAAGCTACGTTTCTAATATGTTTAATTTCACAATGCTTGTGGGTATACAATATTTTTTGTTGTTCCATTGTCTGTGCAGATATAGAGATTGTCTGGTTTGCCGACTCTAGAACATGCAACATATAATTGCCCATGTGAGAAACAATCCGTGTCTAGATCTAAACGGCACAATTCTAAAGACTGGCCCTGAGCATGGTGATTGCAAACGACAATCGAATTGGGAATTGCAATCTCTTGCAGGAAAAAATTAAATCAAAATGAAAAAGTAATCGAAATCTATGAAAATTCAATTTAACAATACAAACGGAAACATTAAAATGGAATCGTAAAATATTTAGTATAGCATGTGTTGCTTTTACGTCCAACAGATAACGCTGTTTTTTTTAAAAAAAAGCATATTTTATCTGTCACAGGTATGTAATAGTATGTATATAAATAGTAGGTATATAAAAACATGGGCGTATTCGAATGCAACGTTGTGTCAAGATTTCAAAGCAATCGGTGAAGAACCTTCGGAGATTTAAGATTTTGAACAAACAAACACAGTGTTATTCATAATGTATAGGGTGTATGAGCACAGACTTTCACACGACCCACCACTCTCCACTTTATCTAATAACACCTGATACACTTAAACACATATATGTTGAAAAGATAAATAATCACCAATATACGTATTTCATGCTACACCTGTAATTGAAGTCTGTCCATTAAAGTATGAAGATTGTCTATCTTAATATATATATATATCTGAGCACTTATAGTATATATGTGTAGAGATGATAATCTGGACCAACTGATGATTGCTGGTTTAGCATGAAATACAGATATTGGTGATTATTTATCTTTTCAATATATATGTGTTTAAGTGTATCAGTGTTATTAGATAGAGTGGAGAGTGGTGGGTCGTGTGAAAGTCTGTGCTCATATACCCTATATATTACATATATAGACACAGGTATATAATAAGCCTGTGTTTCAGTTTTATTTATATACATTATCTGTTGAGGTTCAAACTATACCTTGTTTAAATAAAGTTTGTGACAAAATTAGATTACTTTGAAACATATTTGTTATTAAATATTAATCTGTTAGCTAATTTAATAAAAATATGTTAACAAGATCGAATTTAGAAAGGAAAATTTAAAAAGAGTTTACAATCTAAAGTTATTACATAGAGATATACATGAACCATGATACATAATCTTGATTGAAGACAAATTTCAGACACTTGTAATTACACTCATCCCTAATATTGCATAGTTTAACAATGGTAATCAAACATCCAATATGAAACACATTGCACTTGACATTTGTTAATCATTACCATTTGAGATTATTATATTACTTACTACTTTCCCAACTTTTTAGTCAGCATGTATTGTCATTTATAATGTCAAAAGATTCTTGTAAACTACTGTCCTCATTTTATGTGAATCAAGAATCCACTACTACACCTAACTTGTAATCTGCACTGGTGTTTCCCAATTTTCATCCATTAAGATCAACAAATTATCCTTGCTTCACTCTCGCATTCCATCCTCACAAATCTTTTACGTGCATTACCAATCTCTTCATGGCTTTCTTCCTCATTTATTCTACTATTTGCTCTAGACCCTCCCTCTGCTTCTCGTAGCCTCCCCACAGCTGTTGAGACTCTAGATATCTAGACCTATATTTAGCATTGACAATACAATAATTTACTTTTTACAAATGTTTTAATACGTAAATCCAAATTCATTTTTAAAACACATATTTTTTAATAACATCATTTTCAATCACCATCAATCCACTGCAGGATGAAAGTCTCTCCAAGTTCAATCCCTCTTTTTTGATCTCTAGCCTCTCTTCTCCACATCACTCCACTACACTTAATTATTTCATCCGTCTATCTCACATGTGGTCTTTTTCTATATCTTTTATAATCTCTTGCAATCCAGTTTAAATATATTATATAAATTATATTAAAAATATATACAAATCGTAGACTCTATATATTTTTAATATAATTCATACAATACATTTGATTTCTGTAATTATGTTAAGTCAAATTAACAAAAAAAATATTGAACTTTGAAAAATAACTATAGAAATAAAAACAAATAAAGTTATCTTTTCTCTTTTACCGTAGTATAAGACATTCGCATGCTTAAATAGTTTTGATTCTTTAACTTCTTCCACTATACATAAAGCTAAGAACTAAAATATGTTATCAGTACCATTCAAATAAATCTGTTAACCGCAAAATTGTAATAAGTATCTTTACATTTTTAGCCAATCTAATACCACAGGGTATTATTCAGTCAAGCTAATATTACTATGTATTATTATTTGATTACTTGTACAGTAATTGCCTTGGCAAACTATGGTGTCCAGTCAGACAATAGTTTAAAAATTATTTTAAAGCAACAATGCTTTTTATTTTTAAAATAGTGTTTTTACTATTCTGAATGTGACACAGATTCTTAATTCATTTGTAGAAAGGAAGGATGAAAATGTATATAATATTAAAAAATATTTTTTCAATTTTTCTCCAGAAAATAAAGTTCCAAACCACAATGATATCACATGATTACCATTTCCTATAATTACACAGCTGTTATTACAATATGTGATGTGATGCACTATAGCTTCTCCTTTTTTGGAGTCAGGATTCTCTCAGCCACTATGACCAGAGAAACCTTTTAGCCACATTACCTTCCATTTTTATTCCACAACCTAAGTTTTTCCCATATTCTTCTCTATCCTACCCATCCCATTTCCTCATCATAATATTTGTCGACTCCATGATGTTTATATCCAAATCTGCCTTATCTTTTTCACAAACCCAGCATAAAAACTATGAACCCACTTTCTGTATGACCACTTTGTTTATATTTATTCACCCACAACTTTATTACTTGTACCCTTTCTGCTTGCAAGCATTTACATTCAATTAACATATGGCTAATATTTTCTATTTCTTCCATACATAATTTGCAGACTAAATTTCCCATATTTTTCCATTCGCTTGTATATTCCCTTGTTACTAAAGATCCAGTTTGTGTCTTAAATAGTAATCTACTTTCCTTGCTATTATCATAAATTAAATTGCACCCAATATTCTGTTTATTTCTATATATATTTAAACTCTTTTTACTCTCCATAATAGTTTTCCATCTCTCTATTTTTTATTAATGCATCTATTCTTCTATCCCATTTTTTTGCCACTATAACACTCAACAATTCTCCTAACACAATCAAGACTCTTGGAGAACAATTCTCCTAACACAATCATCACTCTCATCCATCTTGTTTTCTGTACTTTATTCATAACCCAATTAAATACTATTTTGCCTATCCTTTTATTATACATAAATTTCAATCTATTGAACATTTTCATTTTGCTTTTGCATTTCTCATATAAAAACTTGACCATCTCATTTTTTTTGAAGTGCCTCTTTTGTCATCCACACACCTGCATCTCATGCATGTCTTTCTACTTCTCTTTGTTTTTCTATATAATCTAATACACTTTTACTAACACACAATATATTGTTCCATATGCTAATCCCTGCTACTGCTATTCCTTTCCATACAACTCTACTACATCATACTTATTATATAAAATCACTGTTCATTTCTTTACCAGTCCTTTCTTTTCTTTGCTTCATTTATGAATTTTTCTCCCATTCATCCAAGAAATTTCTCTGAGTAGTTAAGACGATTCCCAAATAGTTATACCTATTCACCACAGTTTTTTTATATCCCCCAATAAAAATTCTTTCTCTTCTCTTTCCCTAGTATTTACATCATTACTTTTAATTTTTCACTAAATTTAATCCATATCTTTTTACCCATCTTTGTGCTTGTCTTCAGCATAACTTCCATATTTTTTCTACTTTCTGTGCATAAGTAGATATCATCTGCACATAAAAGATCTCATAATGTATATACTCTTTGCCATATATTAATGGTATCTCTACCTTTCGTTTTAGTCTTTCTATTGATCTCTCCATTTCTCTCAAATATAACAAAAGCAAAATAGGTGACAAAGAGCATCCTTAGTCCCAACCCATTTTTAACTTTAACTTATTCTATATTTCCTAATTGATACATATAATAATCATTTTCATACAATCTCTTAATATGATCCACTAAAACTTCATCCATTCCCACATTTACTAAAGTTACCCATAATCTATTTCTATTTACTCTATCATATGTCTTTTTTATATCTATAAAAAGCATATATAACTGACTATCTGTATTTTTACTCTTATTTAAAAGTTGTGTGACTACAAATAAAATATCTTCTATATTCCTTTCAGATCGAAAATCTCATTGAATTTCTCCCACTATATTATTTTCTTTCATCCATTTTGAGACTCCTTCAGCCACAATATATATGTGAAAACTTTATATAATATTGATATTACCACTATCAGCCTGTAATTGCTTAATGTTCTACGATCCTTACCTTTTACCTTAAGTAATAGCCTTACTCCTGTATTATTCCATCTGTCTGGAAATTCTCTTTCTGATCTTATAAAACATGACAATAGGTTTAATTTTCTTTTCCTAAATTCATACCATCTCTGCTACCATCATTTAAACTCTTTCACTTTTTAATTTTCTCATTCGTTCATTTTTGTAAAGTAATATTTCTCTTATTTAATCTTTCATGTTCGGTACCACTCTGTTTCCCTCTAACATCTTTCTAGTATTACATACTTATTTAAAATTGTCTCTAACTTTTCTTTAGAGCCACTCCATCCCTCATCATCTAGTAATACTATTTCTCTCTCCCCTTCATCCCTATTAATATATTTCCAAATTTTTCTCCCATCTCTCCACTTATTAATATCCTCCAATAATTGACTTTTAATTTTATCTCTCTATAATTATCTATTTTAGCCAACTTCTTTTAAAACTTTCCTATTTAACAATAACATCTTTTTCACTTCTTTTTGATAGCACTTATATTCTTCTCTTTTTCCTTCTTTTACCCTTATACTTTCTTTTATTTATACTTTTATTCTTCTGAATTTTCTCTCCAAACCTTTTGACTTTTTACTTCAACACGTCCTTATTTCATCCCCACCTTCGTTTCACTTTTTTTTTATTCTTTTATTAATACTTATCTTTTCTCCATCCCATCTTTCACTTTCTTATACCTTTATTACTTTTCACACTTACTATTTCTATTATAAAAAAATAACACTATACATATTCTCTCTTCATTATCATTTTAATTTCTCCTTTTTCCTCTTCCTACTAACCATAACTATTGTGAAATGTATTTTTCTAGACTGTGTATTGTCTCTCATAAATATTTAATTAATTTCCCATACTCAAATTTACTCTCTAACAAAATTTCTTCAAAATATGCTTAATATTATTCTGTACATCATCCATTTCTTCAATATGTCCATTTATATTCCCTATAACCATTATTTTCTTCCCCTTTCTTTGGAAACTCTGTATATCTTTAACTAGGCTTTCATATATGCTACTGTTTCACTCCATTATATTTTGATTATGTCCAGTGGCTATATACACTATAGCCACCATTCATTCTTGTCTTTTTAACATTATCTTGTGATTGGCCACATCAAACATGCCTGGTGCAATTATTAGTGGGCAGTGGTCTATCCGTTGGTATGATAACTTCTTGATATGATGTAGTCGAGTATTTATTTTGGAGTCAGAAGAATAGGTTATAGTCTTTCTGGAATATCATGGTTTTGATACAAATGGAGTGAATGGCTATTGAGCCTTCTTGGCATTTGGAGTTTTTGAAGGATGATGGCGGCAATCTTTTATCCCCAGAATAGTTTTGCATACAATGAGTTTTTTTTTTTTTGATAAATTTTTTTAAAGGGGCCAATACCAGATAGGAAATAGTTAATTTTCTGGAATATCAATGAATTTAAGAGTCTTAACTTACCATGAAATGAAACATATATCTTACAAAGAGAGGTCATTATACAGAAAATATCTGTTAACAGGTATTCTTCACTTTCTCTCCTTATAGCACTATTCGATTTTGGAAAAATTAAAGCCTAGTAATTTCTGTGGATCAGCTGTAAAATTTGAAGTGATTTTTCTCCCAGTTAGCAAGCTCCAGGAGGCCGATTTTTCTTTATTAAATTTGAATTTGTATTTGTCTAAGTACCAAGCTAGTATTTGCTCTAGTTTAGTGATATATTTCTTGGAAAGCAGGCAGATGAATATATCATCCATATAACTGAGATGTTTAATGTCCCTTCCCATGGCAGATACAAACACACCAAGCAATGATCTCTCAATCTCCATCAATAGCATGTTGATATAGGCTATAAAATATAGTGTGCTAAGTGGAGATCCTTGAAAAATAGAGATGGAGGTTTCAAACCCAGGTGCAATTTTTCCATTCATTGTGATGTGGATGATTCTGTTGGCTAATAGATTTGCAATCATCCTCAGATAAACATTTGGCACTCCATATTTCTGAAAAACATCAATCAGAATGTCTGGTCTGACTGAGTTGAATGCCACTGAGATATCAAGTTGGACAGTGATCAGTTTTGACATCCTCTGAGCTCTGATAACATCAATAAGGAGTTTCATTTAATCAATGATATTAATTGTTGATTCCCCTTTTTTGCATATTGGTTAGTAGTAATGTATTTGTAAATTTTCCCTTGAATTTGATCCTTAATTAATTGTTCTTTGATTTTAATTAAAAGGGAAAACATTGAGATAGGACTCAGATTATTCAAGTCATGTCTTCCATCCCTTTTCTTTAGGAAAGGTACAAGAGATATTGGATATAAGTTGTTAACCTCCACTTCCCTTTGCTAAGTGGTTTATCATGGTTTTGATTATTGGCACTGAATATTTCTCTAGATGAAAAAGAATAAACTTTGGTATGCCTTGTATTCCTGGGTGTACCCTCTCTGGGAGGGTTTTTAGCTTGATGTGGATCTTTTCCTCAGTGATGTCAAGGGTCAGATTCTCATCTAAGTTGAATAAGTTATTGATATTCTCAGTCTGATCAGATTGAAGTGTTTTCCTAAAGTGTTCTCTAATTTCACAGATCATTTCTGAGCCCACAAGAATGTTGTTGTCTTTGTTAATGATAGTGGAACAGGTTTTCTGCTGCCTGTTCCCAGTGCTCATCAGAAGTAACTCTTGGACCAACTGTTCATCTGGCAGGAATCTCTTGGCCCATTTGATTGACATATATTTGGCCAGAGATCTCTGCTTATCCCTGTATTGGCATTTCAGGGCAAGAGCTACGAATTGATTATCAAGTGGAAATTTCTTTCAGTTTTTGGCCAATAGTATCATCAGCTAATAAGCAGTTAGGGCCTTTTTGTTAAGGGAAATCTTATTTATTATGGATTGGAGGATGCCAATGAAAGTGAACCATGCCTCCACCAGCAGTAGCCTTAGGATATCAATTTTTTTAAGATAAATGTAAGCCTCAAAAAAGACCTGTTCAGGTGTGGTCTGTTTTAGTAACATTGAAATGGTGTTGTTATTCTCTTCTATTATCAGACATAAATAGATAGAATGAAATGGCAGATACTAGCCAATGGTAATGGCAGGGTCAATCAGAAATAAATCACCTCATACAAATTATATGAAGCTAAATTTCTATGGATTTAACATTAGATACCTCAACTCGATTAACAGGACATTTGCTATTAAAATTGGATAGCCAAATGCCAGCTAAATGTGGTATGCATGGCAGAGACCAAATTACATCTAAATTCATGTTGTAAAATCAGTCAGGTTCTCCAAAATATAGGCTTCTTCAAATACTCAATTTCAATGGCAGCAGAAGGAGGGGTAGCTATTTTAATCAATTACAAGGAAGACCCCCCCCCTACTAGCTTCAAAATTCTGCACCTAGACTCAAATTGCCTAATTGCTAACCTAAAATATAACCACTTTCACATCAATCTAATCTACCTCTATATTAAAAATAACCACAATATAATCATGAAAGTAATCACTGTCATCAATTCAGTCATAGCCTCAAACCCATTTCCAATCATTCTAATGGGTGATTTCAATGTTATGTATAGTTCATTCAATAAAAAATATATTCACCTCTTTAATCATATACTTATGAGTGGAGAGGGCTTCTTCCCCATAGATGCCTTGTCCTTCTACACTAAAAATGCTAGATCCTTGATTGACCTTGTCTACTACTTCCCAAGCATTCATTTCAAAATCAGTGCAAAACTCCAAACGGTGATATTTTCTAACCACTTTGCTTTAGAGATATCTCTTGAAACAAACATTGGACATCCAATAACAGAAAAGAGCTTTCGTTTCAACCTCAAAAATGCAATGTGAATGACAGACATTTATTGGGCTTTTCTCAACAGGTATTAAGTTTGAAGTCCTTACTCCAATTAGCAACCACATAGTTGGGTATAAATTTCCTCTTCAAAAAAATGATTGCTCAGCAGACTATTACCTTGTATTTAAATGCAGCATTGGGTTTATCCGTAATAATTTTCGAAAATATAGTTAAAAGTACCCCTTCCCAATATAGCACTATCCAGTTGTAATGGTAGACTAATGGTCCATGCTAATTTTCGAAAATATAGTTAAAAGTACCCCTTCCCAATATAGCACTATCCAGTTGTAATGGTAGACTAATGGTCCATGCTTTTA
Organism: Epiperipatus broadwayi; assembly: GCA_028023455.1. Taxonomy (NCBI): domain Eukaryota; kingdom Metazoa; phylum Onychophora; class Udeonychophora; order Euonychophora; family Peripatidae; genus Epiperipatus; species Epiperipatus broadwayi. Next base: position 9,330,295 of record JAQFVV010012424.1, read on the forward strand.
ATTCACACAAGTTTTTTTTCTTCCAAGCCTCTCTGAATATTTTGAAATACTTTAATTATGCAGAGAAATTAACTAAACTAGATGTATTAACAATCAAGAAATCTCACATTCTATTTGTGAGTCCATTTTGTAAAAACAGATAAGTTCAGAGGGAAGACATAAGAGAACTCTCCTTTTATGTGCAAAGTTCTGGACTAGGCAGATTTCTTTGCCACTTGAGTGAAATACATTAGTGATTGTCTTATTAGCACTTATTTGTACTGTATATTCTTAGTCATGTTATTACCATTTATAATAGTTACCAACTTTGTGATATTGTATATTAGCTAATTGTATTTGAGCATTATCACTATTGTGATACATGATTTTCTCTCCTTACTATGAGCAAAGCAGAACAGAGTAAATTTGTTTAAGAAAAACTAGTCTTATAGTTTGCAGTTACAGAGTAGAGTAATTTTATGATAATTATTCATTTGTTATTATTGGTTATCATAATAAATCAATAGTTGCTGCTTATTTTATTGTTCATTGAAACCTTATTTTCAAGGCAAAACTCAAACGTTGGTGGCCTAGTGTTTAGCATAGATGCCTTCCAAGCAGCTGGCTCGGGTTTGCTTCATGGTCAACGCATTTGACATATGAAAAAAAACTAGTTTACAAATTAGCGTTCACTAGGGCTCTTATGCAGAGTGGACAAGTTAATTATAATAAAAATATATAATAAAATCATTGAAAACATCAGTCAAAATCCATTCAATTTAGAACTGAGGAGAAATAAAAAAAGAAATAAACCGAAAATTAAAAAAAAAAAAGTTAGAAAATATAAAATCTAAATTATATAAAAAGCATAGAAGTTAAAAAGAATACAAGGTTTCTAGATAGCTATAATTTCTACGTTCTTTCTCAAAGACTGAATAATGTTGCTAGGCAACAGGGAACTTCGATCAAGAACCAATACCTCATCACTGCAGATGATAACACTAGTTTATAGTTGGTCAACAATTTATTCTAGCACCCTAACTTTAGAATTACGTCATTAACTTATCCTTACTAAAAGACTTTGTTTAAAATTACTTAAATATACCTAATATGTTTATATTCTTTTTTTATATAAAACCTGGTAATTAATCATGTGAGTTATCTTTATCTAAATCAATTAATTTTTGAAAGATAATAATTAAATTTTAGATAAATATATATTTTCAAAACTATTGCTGATATATAGAATTGCTGAAATACAATTGTTTTCCGGTTCTATTTTATATTATGCCTGTTGTTGTATGTAGTATGTACCAATACTTTCATTTAAACTAATGTAAACATTTTTTTTCTTTTAGGTATAACCAAGAAACTCAGAATATTATTACAGGATTTAAAAAACTATAATATAGGAGAGTTTTAGAAAAACCTTCATTTTTTTATTTGCAAACATTCGGTAAAATAAACGATATATCACAGTATATATACATTTTTTAAACATTATTATACTTACATTTTATTAAATAAAGACAAATGTTATGAAATGCTATATTTTGATTAGACAATTCAATTTAAATTTGATATGTCAATTAGTATTATATGCTCATGTGGTTATAGCAGGTTTACGTTATCAAAGTACATTTGTTTTTGAATTTAAATTGATAGATCAATTAGTATTGTAACAGTCAACTTTTGTGCATTCATATAACAGAATCTAGATTCAAGCAAAGAGACCAAAGCTGACCAAGATAGGATGGTAAAATCCCCAAGTCCGATTAGGTTTCAACTCATTTACCCATGCTCCATGATTAAATACCCTACAAATGACTCACGTAAGAGTACATTCACCTTCTCTTTATTCATGGCTGGCATAGGGCAGGGAGAAACATGAGACTCGGGGTTTAAACTGCACATAACTAAACTAAATTAAATAATGGCATGGGGTTGGAAGTAACATTTATAATTCATCATTAATTCATAGATTGCAAATCTACATTATATAACTAAATACTTTAAACAGGCTTTAACCCGTGTTCAGTGTACTTTTAAAATTCGTAATAATCAAGCACATTTTGCCAACAGAAAGACCTTTCAAACCATAACACAAGATAGTGAATTTTATAAAGATAAGAGCAGTGTCATATCTTTAACCTAAATGTCCACTTATATAGGCAAATCTGAAGCATTTTGATTTGGAAGCATGAAGTTGTTATTTTCTCCACTTTTTTAAGTCCACTATTTTCTTTACAAATTAACATATGTGAAATCTTGCGATTTACAGTGAGTTAATATTATGATCTTAATGTTGGAAATTCTATAAACTATTGAAGAATAGTAATTAATTTATTGTGTGCACAGAAAGCATATGAACACAGGTTACAGCCTATTTAAAGTATTTACATATGCTTTCTCCGCACTCAACCATTGATGAAAGAAAATAATTATATATATATATTGAAGCTGGAAATATAGTACATATTTCTGCTTCACCCAGTGCCAATGTCATCAGCATTAGTATGGATTTGAACCCAGTCTTGTATATTAACTGACACCCATCTCATAATAGGTGGTAGTATATTTATAATCAATATTATAATCCTTTATCTAATTTATATTTCATTAATTTATATTTCATGATTAAAACTAACCTTTTTATAATAGTTTATTTTATAATATTTGTAGAAAATGTATATTGTCGTTATTTTATTAAATTGACATTGAGTAATTAATTGAATCCTAGATATCTATAAAATGCTACAAATAATTTAAATTCTTTTATTAAAGTTCAATTAATCAGTTGGTAACATTTTATATTTATCTTTTGAAAAATGTACATTAAAGGATCAATTATGTAAACAATCTAATATTTGTAAGGAATATTTTGTAAATTTGTATTTATGTTTTATATCAAATATAAGATTTGAAAGCCATCATATTATTTATAGAATGTACCAAATTCCTAAAATTTTTATGAATAAAATTTACATTTTTTAAATCTAAATCTTAATTAAATAGGCTTTGTTAATACGATGACTGATAAACTTAATCATGCTTGTTGCTGTTTTCTTTTAATTAGCAAAATGAACCCTTGGGGCATGTTTAATGCAAGATTATAGATTTCCCACCCAGGCAGATGCTGACCACAGAGAAAGTCACCAGCAAACATCATGTAGATTGAATCCTATATATAAGGCCAGATCAAATAAATAGAAAAATTTGATGAGATTATTGAAGAACAGTTCACTGAAGAGAGTATTTATAGTACATTGTACTGAAAGAATGAGGGAGTAAAAGATTGACCATGTGCTTTTCAGAGCTCTGTTACACCAGCTCATCACAATGCCATTCCATTGCTCTCAACATCTAGGCTGGAGATTGTACTGTGTAAAGGAAGCCTGTTAAATGATATGATTTTATAATTGCCTGTTTCAAGCCATGGAACATCTACCGAATGGGTGAGATAACCTCCAATTTGCCACAAGCCTCTGATTTTAGCTTACTTTGTTTTCTAAATTAATATTAATTTATATTATATATATATCTGTAATGTTTATACAACTTAATTTTAAAATGCGTCTTTTAAAAAATTTCTCTTAAATTTAAAATTATCAATTTATATAAAATCTCATATTATTTTGATGTGCAAATTTATCTTACATTTTTTGTTGGTTTATTTATAATATTGACTTATTGAAACTGCCAACTATAAAACTCAATGAACAATAAACTTTAAACCCTCTCCTTCTTATTTTCTCCAGTTAAAAATCATTTTAGGAGACTTATTTCCATTAAATTAATTAATAGAGAAAGCTCATTTAGTTTTGTACCTCTTATATTATAAGTTTATTTTAAATGATTAAAATTATTTTAAAAGTTAGGTATCTTATTATTATCTCCAACTTAAAAGTGCCCTCTTAATTATTTCTGAAAGGATAATGAATTTTATTAAATCAGTTAAGTAAAATCTATCACGATTTCTGTAAAACAAATGTCTTGAAAGAAAATCATTGAAAGCACATTTATCATAGCATTTTATCAGTATATGTTTTATACATATATATTTTTATTTGTCGGAAAAATAGTAAAATTGTGATGTATAATTTATTATGCTGTATATTATCAAACTTCACCAGAAGTGAGTTTGATATTTAATGCCCAGTCGGTTTATGTTAATTAAAAGACTGACTTATTTTGTAATCTTCAATAATGAACTATTTGATAACTCACCAATAAATGAAATATTTGGAAAGTGTGGAAAACAATTTATATTTTAGTTTTAATACTTGCCTTTCCCTTTTATATTATACTTTATGATCAATTCTTTAATGGCCCAAGGTTTCTGGGGACTTTCTATTACATTGGGGAGCCAATTATTTAATCAGGAATTAATTTATTATGATTGTTAGTGATCCACTATCTATCTATCTATCTATCTATCTATCTATCTATCTATCTATCTATCTATCTATCTATCTCTCTCTCTCTCTCTCTCTCTCTCTCCTCTCTATATATATATATATATATATATATATATATATATATATATATATATATATATGTGTGTGTGTGTGTGTGTCTAGGGTATTGTGTAATTTATAGTTACAACCATTTGTTTATTATTATTATTAGTCTTGCTTTGCTATATATCTCTCAAGACCTTCAGAAGTTTAAATATGACCAGTCCAATCTTTTACTTTCCCTCAAAGTAGATGTATTTTCTACTAAGGGACCCTTTTCAGGCATTGCCATTAAAATGTGTATGGGAAGTCCAGCACATCAAATATATTATTATTATTATTCAGAGACATGTTTTGGCTGGAGGGCCAACATTTCTCTCATCATCTACCTGTATATACTAGGATTTCTTTTAGCAAAGCCCCCAGAGGTTCATAGCAGACCTCATTTATTCTTTTGTTATAATATATATTATCATACTGCCTTTAACATTATATATATATATATATATATATATATATATATATATATACAAACCTGAAATGCTCTCTGCCATGGCGGTACGTCCTTCACAAACCAATCCCATTAATTAGTTAAATATGATTATCTAATTTAAAATTAACTATTTTGCTTTCCACACTCATTATAGACAACTGATTTAAATGTAATAGTGTTTTAAATACATATCATTCATGTCTTGTTATTTATATATAAAATAGATTTATTTGTAATCTCTTAAAGAGAGCTAATGATATTTTATTGCCGACTGGTTCTAGGCAGACCAATTAACAAATTTTTACTTTAATATCAAATGCCTTGCATTTAGCCAAATCAAAACGAAATCAAAAGTATAATAACCTAGTTGTATAAACAAAACTCAACTTATTTTGTATAACAATAACTCAATTTCTTAATAAATTTCTGTAATATTATTATTTTAAATTAGCTTAGTTTGTCGTCACTCCGAATCTCTAATATTAATTACCCTAGTTATTTATATTTCTTTGATTTAAGTTCAATTCTTTGTAATGTTGCCATAAAGAATTATAATTATTACGGTTCAAACATCAGTAATCAATATCAAATCACATCTATACCATTCTGCAATCATCAGAATTCACTAAATCATTAATTTTTTATATAAACCCTTTATTATTTTGAGTCTCTTTGTAAACCATGACCTCCAGCTGGGATGGAATAAAATCAAACACTGCTAGTGTCATCACAAACGTTATCCATTAGTCAGAGAGGCAATAGTTCAGGAAAATAGGTTAGGATTCACCCTTGCCCTGACATCTGTATCTTGTGCGTGGTTGGATTCAAGGTACTTTTGCTTGATAATTGGTCTTGTTGAATGAATACATGATTTTGACTGGCATAATGTTAATGTAAAGAATTATGCAGACATGCTAAACAATCATTGTGAAGGGTCAAGGCACCTCAGATGTGTTTGAAGAAGACAATGTATACTATATATATGTGTTTCCATCATCACACACACATATATATATGCAATGGCTACCAGGTGTTATGTTAAATGTTTCTAGATCAACTGTGAAAGTTGCCAAACCAGATGCTACCCAAGCTACATATTCATTTTGAGAGAGATGGATAAATTGTTAAAGTCACCACCCTGGAAAGTGGTGCAAGAATAAATAATTATGCCAGAGATGCTGAAAATTCCCAATCCACAATGAATTTTACCATCTGAAAGAAGATACTCCTGTTACCCAAGATGTCTACAGAATCATCCATAAAGTCATGTTGACATATTATTGTTTGTTTGTTTGTTATTGTTTAACACATTAATTTTGTAAATTTTGTGAGGTTTTCTCTCCTCTATTTTTTTTACTTCTATATTTGAATTGTGTGATGGAAGTGCAAAGAAATTTAACATTATGCATTTTATGATGTAAACAAATTAGGTTACAATTAATTTATTGTTGAAATAAAAGATAAATGGGTTTTGTTGAAAGAAAAGAGGGACTGAATTATGATAAAACTAAACATACAAGGAGGTAAAACTTATTTTTTTGACAGATTATGGACACAACGTTCTTATAAACAGAGTTAATTGTCAATAAAACTTTATTAACCATTTGTTAATGTGTTGCTTACCAACCATTACCTATAAGTGCATGTGATTAATTTTAATAAAATTGATGGCAATTCTAGTTATTATACATAGTAATAGAGTTACAAATGGACCCATTATTTTAAATATATTACAGGATAACAATTTATATGGTATAATAGTTATGTCATATTTATTTCAAATTTAAAGACCAATGTCATTTATTTTTTAGATGGTATTACTGATCGTAAGTCATTATTTTAAGATGATGGCATGAAATGCAGATGCTGATGAATACCCATAGTGACATGTGTTGGATGCTATTTTGATTTTGTTATTTTGATGAGATTGTGTGGAAGTGTTAAAATTCATAGTTATTATTTTTTTAAGTTCATATTTTGTCCATTATATTTTATATCGAGTTATAATTTGTTAATTTAATTTTATCTTACGTTAAGGGTTGTATATGATTTATTGATAACACATCACTAACTTACATAGCTCTATTTTACATATGAACATACGTGCAGCATGAACCTAAGAACTGTACAATATGAACCAAAATGCAGATTTAGTGTTCACATTGGCTAAACATCTCCTTATCATAACTCATACCTGAAGAGAGTAGCTGCTCAGATTATGATTGAGTTTGAATTCTGGGAATTTAATGGATTGAAGTGGAGAGTGGGTGGATCCTGTGAATGTTACTAAACGAAAAGGCATTGAGTGATATTTAAGATCTACTTTGAATCTAATGTTGCTGGATCTTTCCAGTCCACCATGGACAGCTGGTTTCTTGTCATGGCATATATAGTGAGGTGGGGTGAAGTAAATGGTAGGGGGGTGGTCATCTTTCCATTATAGTATAAACATTTTTACATTTTTTTTTCTTTTAGCCATAGAGCATTATAGATTTCTTCATTTTTATAACTCTGTGAATCATTTTTCCAAATAAAAATTGAAATATATATTGTAACCTTCCTATCTAGCAATCATCATTCAACCTGCCTCACATACTACTACTACATTGTATCCTGCTACCTCCAATTAACTAATCGGCCTACAAATTTGTGGTAAATCCAACTATGTAACCTTCCCTTAGATGCTGGAATCATATACGAATCTGGCCACATGTTTCATGGCACCAAATCCGCCTTTGTAACTGAAACTATCTGAATCATTAAGAATATATTCCTAAAAAGAAATGTTAAACTAAAAAGATGATTTCTTTATTGAACAAAGCTCACGTGAAATTATAAACCTAAAGAAGATTACAAGGTGATTAATGAAGATAATAACTTCTGGTCAAACTAGCTTTAAAATCCACAAACAAAATGTTATGAAATAAATTTAATATTCAGCAAACCAATAAATAAATAATAATTAGATCTATGGAATGAATATGAAATTAAAATTATAAATTAAGTAATAAATAAATTAGGATGTAGATGACCAAATGAATGATGAGAATAAGTAATAGCTAAATAATAAAATGAAATGAGTCTGAGAATGAAGAGGAAAGAATGAAGATGTATAAGAATAATGAATGATTAAGATAATGATAGAATAAGAGTTAATGAATGATTAAGATGATAATGGAATAAGAACTAGTGAATGGTGAGTTAATTAAGATAATGAATTAGAATGAAAGAAGAATGAAGAAATAAAGAAAGATTGAAATGACAGATGAGAAGAATGATGATGATGGAAGATGATGTCCGGAACTCTAAACTGTGCTGCTGATTTAGATTTCTACTAATCTGAGCTGGTGAGTTGGGTTTAAATTCAGTTTGGATCCGATTTGCATTTGGTTTTTATTTTTTTAGACAACTGACCCACTACTGTGCTGACAATTAAATTTGCTGACAAATTTATTTATATGGGCGCCAGTGAATAAAATGAGATCAATAGGGCATGTGAAATAACCCATTGATCCCCAAACTACATATGACTGACTTAATTTTGTTTGATAAATGATTTGACTGATGAGTATTTCTTATTTATTAACAACTGACGCGTTCCTGACCTGAGTTTAAATATAGGAGTTCAACTATCATTATCACTAAGCATGAGGCTTTCACACACACAAAAAAAATGTCAAAACTAATATTACCCAAGAACTTTTATTTGCTGATATCGTTTTTAATCTTGCTAGCATAAGAGCGTGTAAACCATCTAAGCATTTTGCCAACTGCATCTGGCTGCTTGGTGTACACAAAAGGTCTTCACCTGCTTTGAGGTTACTCTAGAAATTATTGTTATTTAAGGGTATTGTCACACTGCATTGGACCGATTGACATATAATTCCCAGTTTGAAGGTCTTTTAACATGATATCATATTGGATATTTTTACATATATACTGAAATGAACACTAGTTAATTTTGACACAAACAAATGTTTATCTATTTTACCCCTTGCTTTGATCTTCTCTTACTACTTTTCTAACAATCATTTTCTTACTACCACGAACGCGTATGAACAAACGTATAATATATATATATATTGTAACGTTTTTCGTATTACTAGGCCACTATACGCCTCAAATGTATATTTGAGCGTGAGTTGATCAAGCTGTATCAAAAAGAAAAAAGAAAGTTGTATTTCTATTCTAAAAACACAGCTATTTTTCCTGATCAACTTCAGCCTATTAATTGTTAAGAATTGTGCTATTGACAAAATCAACTTTTAATTTTATTTCATATGGGCGCCAGGATTCCTAAGAATCCGCTGAAATATGTCGCCAGCACCTCTCGCAAGTTGTAAAACAAAAAAGCAATAAAAAGATTATTATATTTTTTTTTTTAAGGGGCGGTAATTCTACCGTAATAAGAATTAATGATTTTTACCATTATTAGTCCTGGGAGTATCGAAATATATTGGCAAAGGTAAATTACATTTTTAAATCTTATTTACTAATAGATTTAATAATAAAAAATAATAACCATTATCAATAATGCACAATGAAAAGGTTGATAAAAGTAAAATCTCTTTTATTCTATCAAACTAAAATATTTATAAGTTAAATTACATATTAACTACACAGGAAAGTACACACACACTAATCCAGATACTGAATCGATTAACAAAAACAGTGAGATTAAGCAATTAAAGCGATTTAATAATGTCCCAAGATCTTGTATAAATTTCTTTATTAGAAAGTCTCTTGAATACGAAAAGAAAAGTCTATATCAGGATGGTAGTCTAAGCTTAGATAAATAATTGTTTGCAAACTTTTAAGTCACTATCAGGAAAATTTACTCTTAACTTACCGGTAAGTTCATGTAGGTTTATGGGATCCCAGATCATGAGAATTTCCATTGGTCTCTCCTGCCGGCGTCTTCCATTATTGTTCCGTTCTATAGCTGGAGAAAAGGCACGGTTGTAGTGACCTTTTTATTGCAAAAAGCGGTCTTCACAAGTCCCGTTTCCATGCTTGCGTGACAGCTTGGTACAGCAAGGGGCATACCTGTGTAGAAGTATATTTCTTGCCACAGGTTATGCTCGTGGAAACCTCCAACTTTCAGAGACGTAACTAGAAGTTAAAGAGAAGACCCAGATTGAAGTTGTCATCTCCTTTTTATATCGCGCTCCATTTTTTGAACTTCTGCGCACTCTTTTGTCTTTTTATCAGCATATAAGATAATAATCTTATTCACTCTCTCTTAAATTTAAGTTACAAAGTTCTCTTTTTTTTTTAGCATTATTCTTCCATCTTTAATTAGCTAAAATATTTTTCTTTTAGCTTATACTTTTGGAATTCTTTTTATTTATCTGGATTAGTAATCTGTATGTCATTTATTCTTTCCAATTAGATAAAAAAAAATAAGAATGACAATTTTAACTTTCATTGCACGTTTTAACAAAAATTATACTAATCAAAAAAAAATCTAAATTTACTTTTTTAGCTTTTACCAAATGCCAATATATTTGTAATGTATATAAATAAACGTTACAATACCACCAGTGCCAGGAGATGAGAATAAAATAGGGGTTTACACTAATTTTATTCTTAAGTTTTTTAAATTCATATTCGTATTTTTTTTTTTCCTGTAGTAGCGTGCTGATATATTGTGTAGACTCATTCACAAGCGACGTTCGGCTTTAACGCCCACTTTTAGGTCTAACACGGCGGGAATGGAAAATATTTCGACATTCATCTGTGTCCTATCCACTTTAGTGTAATATTAACGATAAGAAGCCCAAGTTATAAGCACAAGCGAGCGTTGCTCATCGTTCTGAGTCTTACAGGCTCGTGGCAACTTGGTCCAACTTGATCCGCCTTCCCCTTTATTGGGATCTCTGCTAGAAATAGTCTGACGAGCATTTAAAGACGGTCTTATGTTCATATACTGCGGATAAGGACTCGGGGCTATGTTATTCCCCTCTTCAGTAACCGCCTACTTGGTCAAATACTTGTGACTTACGTCTACATCAGCCACGATCGTGTTTTTAGACATATATAAAAAAATTTACATATATATTTTTTCTTTCTGGAAGTCATATTAAAAAAAATATCTTCTTTCATATTTTAATAATCAGGGTTTAATTAGTTAGTTTTTTTTTTATAATTTTTTTCTTTTTTCAAAAAAATCATAATTTATTTTCCGGCTGTGAGTTTCTTTGAGTCATCATTGTAATGTTCTTTATCATTACAACTCATCTCAGGTTGTAGTTGTTAAATCGAAGCCCGAGTTGGGTCGCCATTGTAACGTTTTTCGTATTACTAGGCCACTATACGCCTCAAATGTATATTTGAGCGTGAGTTGATCAAGCTGTATCAAAAAGAAAAAAGAAAGTTGTATTTCTATTCTAAAAACACAGCTATTTTTCCTGATCAACTTCAGCCTATTAATTGTTAAGAATTGTGCTATTGACAAAATCAACTTTTAATTTTATTTCATATGGGCGCCAGGATTCCTAAGAATCCGCTGAAATATGTCGCCAGCACCTCTCGCAAGTTGTAAAACAAAAAAGCAATAAAAAGATTATTATTTTTTTTTTTTTAAGGGGCGGTAATTCTACCGTAATAAGAATTAATGATTTTTACCATTATTAGTCCTGGGAGTATCGAAATATATTGGCAAAGGTAAATTACATTTTTAAATCTTATTTACTAATAGATTTAATAATAAAAAATAATAACCATTATCAATAACGCACAATGAAAAGGTTGATAAAAGTAAAATCTCTTTTATTCTATCAAACTAAAATATTTATAAGTTAAATTACATATTAACTACACAGGAAAGTACACACACACTAATCCAGATACTGAATCGATTAACAAAAACAGTGAGATTAAGCAATTAAAGCGATTTAATAATGTCCCAAGATCTTGTATAAATTTCTTTATTAGAAAGTCTCTTGAATACGAAAAGAAAAGTCTATATCAGGATGGTAGTCTAAGCTTAGATAAATAATTGTTTGCAAACTTTTAAGTCACTATCAGGAAAATTTACTCTTAACTTACCGGTAAGTTCATGTAGGTTTATGGGATCCCAGATCATGAGAATTTCCATTGGTCTCTCCTGCCGGCGTCTTCCATTATTGTTCCGTTCTATAGCTGGAGAAAAGGCACGGTTGTAGTGACCCTTTTATTGCAAAAAGCGGTCTTCACAAGTCCCGTTTCCATGCTTGCGTGACAGCTTGGTACAGCAAGGGGCATACCTGTGTAGAAGTATATTTCTTGCCACAGGTTATGCTCGTGGAAACCTCCAACTTTCAGAGACGTAACTAGAAGTTAAAGAGAAGACCCAGATTGAAGTTGTCATCTCCTTTTTATATCGCGCTCCATTTTTTGAACTTCTGCGCACTCTTTTGTCTTTTTATCAGCATATAAGATAATAATCTTATACACTCTCTCTTAAATTTAAGTTACAAAGTTCTCTTTTTTTTAGCATTATTCTTCCATCTTTAATTAGCTAAAATATTTTTCTTTTAGCTTATACTTTTGGAATTCTTTTTATTTATCTGGATTAGTAATCTGTATGTCATTTATTCTTTCCAATTAGATAAAAAAAAATAAGAATGACAATTTTAACTTTCATTGCACGTTTTAACAAAAATTATACTTATCAAAAAAAAATCTAAATTTACTTTTTTAGCTTTTACCAAATGCCAATATATTTGTAACGTATATAAATGTTACAATATATATATATACTGATATAGTCTACGTATAATTAATTTATATATATATTCTCTCTTACTACTTTTCTTTAAATAATTATTCTGACTAACGAATCTTTTACTGACGAACATTTAAAAAAATAATCTTAAAAATATTTAATTATAATAAAGAGAATTACAAAATGACATTTTAATTTATTAAATCATTTCAGTTATGCGTTATAAGTCGCATAACTTTTCTCTTAAATATATACAACCCTCTGGCAACCACCTTTTATATTTACTTAGCTATAAAACTATGATTCTTAAATTGAAAACACCATAATATTTTCAATTCAATCTCATTAGCCTATAGTCATATAGGTCTGAACTCAATTACGTTTTGGTGTCTTTGGTTCTTTAATAACCATAGCCACCACTATCCTATTAGGCACGATTGGTTTTAAGCCAATAAACATCACATGATCACCAATTTTTATGCTTTCTTATAATTGTTATTAAAACAGGTAAAACTCTCTATATGTATTGCCACTCAGTGCATGTCAGAGTAATCAGTGGAAGCCAGAAGGCTTGTGCATAAAATCCCCATCTAATGCCTACTCATCCAATATTCCCAGACTAGTTTCTGGCTTGTGGCCTTTATCAGTGAGAAGTCTTGGATTTGAGAGCACTGCACCTAGATATTAGGATATAATGCAATACATATAGAGAGTTTTGCCTGTTTTAATAACAGTTATAAGCAAGCATAAGAAATGGTGATTTTGTGAGGTTTATTTAGAACTTACAAATCGGTTTCAAGTATTCGTAGATTTTGAACATGATTCAGATTTGAATGAAATTAATATGAAAATAACTGATACACTTTTAAAAACTGCAACAAAGATAGCTGGTAGAAAAAAGCAGCAATTGACTAATAAAATTTCTACTGAGACTAGAGAACTTATGAAGAAAAGAAGGAATATGAAGATATGCTAGAATGATGCATTAAAAAGAATTGAATATCTCGAATTTTGTAAAATGGTGCGGAAAAGAGTTGAAAATGATATAAGAAAGTATAACTGTGAACTAGCAAGAAAAGCTGTAGAAGAAAATAAAAGTCTTAAGAATGTAAAACAACATTTTGGTATTGGTAGGAAATTTATATCTGCAATAAGGAAAAAAGATGGAATTATTACTAAAAAGAGGGATGACATTATGAAATTGGTAGAAGATTTTTATCAAGAATTATATAGTAATAAAGAACAAGTACCTCCTATATCTATTACATCTTCCGAATTGCCCAGAATTTTAAATGAAGAAGTGAGAAATGCAATTAAATGTATGAAGAAAGGAAAGGCTCCAGGTAATGATGGAATTATAATTGATGTATTAAAAGAAGCAGGTGAAGAAACAGAAACAATATTAGCAAAGTTATATACCAAATGTCTAAATGATAAAGATGTACCGGATGATTGGAAGAATGCAGTAATAATATTAATATTTAAAAAAGGTGATAAAGAAGATATTAGAAATTACAGACCTATCAGCCTTTTATCAGTTTTATATAAAATTTTTACCAAGATAATTACAACTCGTCTACAGAGAACCTTGGATTTTCACCAACCAAGAGAACAAGCTGGATTTAAAAGTGGTTTTAGTACAGTAGATCATATTCAAGTATTGAGAGAAGTTATAGAAAGGACAAATAAATATGAGTTGTCATTATGTTTTGGATTTGTAGATTATGAAAAGGCATTTGATTCTATAAACATTTCTTCAGTGATTAAAGCATTGGATCATCAAGGTATAGATCCAGGATATTGTCATATTTTAAAGAATATTTATAAAAATGCAACAGCAACAATTAGATTACATAATGATACTGGGAAAGTCAACATTGAGAAAGGTGTAAGACAAGGTGACTCCATATCTCCAAAACTTTTTACAGCAGTGCTGCAAGAAGTATTTTGTGGATTAAAATGGGAAACTAAAGGAGTGAAAGTAAATGGAGATTATTTAAGTCATTTAGATTTCGCAGATGATGTAGTTGTTTTTGCAAATAATGCTTCCGAGCTGCAGGAAATGTTGCAGGAGTTATCAGATGAAAGTAGGAAAGTAGGACTAAAGATAAATGTTAAAAAGACTAAAGTAATGTTTAATCGATTTGCTCCAAATATGAAAATAAAGATTGATTATGATGAATTAGAAGAAGTTAAGAGTTACAAATACCTTGGTCAGATTATTAATACAGATGGAAACATAATAGAGGAAATTAATCATAGAATTAAACTTGGTTGGAGTGCTTTTGGTAGAAATAACTTGATATTAAAAGGAAATATGCCTATGTGTTTGAAAAGAAAGGTTTTTAACAAATGTGTTTTACCAGTTCTTACTTATGGATCTGAGACTTGGACACTTAATAGAAGATCAATACAGAGACTTCAGACCACTCAAAGAAGTATGGAGAGATGTATGTTGGGAGTAACAAGAAGAGATCGAAAACGCAATGTATGGGTAAGAGAACAAACAGGTGTTACTGACCTCATTGAAAAAATTAAAAGATTGAAGTGGAGTTGGGCTGGACATTTTGCTAGAAGAGATGATAATAGATGGACAATTGAAATTTTAAACTGGATTCCAAGAGATTGTAAAAGACCCAGAAGGAGACCACATGTAAGATGGATGGATGAAATAAGAAAATGTGTAGGGGTGATGTGGAGAAGAGAAGCTAAAGATCGGAGAAGATGGATTAAACTTGGAGAGACCTTCATCCTGCAGTGGATTGATAATGGTTGATAATGATTAGCTTAAAACCAATTCTGCCTAATAGGATATTGGTGGCTATGGTTATTAAAGAACCAAAGACATCAAAATGTATAGGTACTGAACTAAGTTCAGACTTATATGACTATATAAGCTAATGAGCTTGGATTGAAAATATTATGGTGTTTTCCAATTTAATTCTCATAGTTTTGTAATTAAGTAGAGACAAAAGGTGGCTGCTGGAGGGTTGCATTAGATCCTAAGATCTAGGTGAAGTGCTCTCAGATCCAAGGCTCTTCACTGTCTAAGGCCCCAAGCCAGAAACTAGTCTAAGGATATTGAATGAGTAGGCACTAGATGGGGATTTTATGCACAAACCTTCTGGCATTCATTGATTACTCTGGCTTGCGCTGAATGCAATACATATAGAGAGTTTTGCCTGCTTTAATAATAGTTATAAGCAAGCATAAGAAATGGTGATCATGTGATGTTTAGAGAATGAAGAAACTATAATGGAATCAGGCTTAGAACATTGGTATTCCTTAGTTGTGAACTTTGCCTGTGGTAATACAATTACTAATGAGTCTATTCGAAACTGCATTTGAGACAAGAGTTCTAGTTGGCAAAGATTGTATATTAAAGTAGCCCTATTTAGGGATTCCTCCTTGTCTACTATATAAGGTTCAAAAATGGTCTGTCTTGCACAAACTGGCTAAATTGTCATGCCCGGAGATTACAGATTATACATTATAGTGACAGAAATAATTATAATAACAATAGTTGTTGCTGTTATTATTATAAATATTTCTATTTAATGTTCAGTTTAAATTATTTTACACTAGTGGTCTATTTTAATTTGTATGTTTGTTCATATTCTCATTTAAAATCATGGCTACAATAACTTGACTACAAGAACTTTGAAGTCTGAACTTAGCACATTAATTGGCACAATCTGAGAGCCTATAGAACCAGAAAACATTAATTTAAAACTACTAGATAGGCTAATATTCATTAAAACTGAAATTAACTTTAAAGAAAAAGTTGAAGTTAGTTTTTGATCATTAAATAGCATGGTTGCAGCACAGTTTGGAATGGGGAAATTTGATGTTAATAACCTCTCTGTGTAGCCTTTTTATAAAGAGGAAATAGATAAGTATTTTATTGTAAATGGTACAAAAGATTTAACTGAAATATCAAACTTTATCATATGCAGAAGTAGTTAAGTGCTTGAGTGGCCATTTTAATCCTGAATCCTTTAAACATATAGCTTATCTTCACTTATAAAATAAAAACCAAGTTGAGGGAGGGGTTATAGGGATTACAATGCTGTTTTAAGAATCTCAGCAAAAAATTGCATTTATGGGCATTATTTTGAAAAAGCCTTGTTGGGATTCTGTGGGGCATGACAAATAAAAAGTTTGACAACAGCTACTGCCCATTTCTGAGCTGTATTGTGCAGAAACCATCTAAAGAGGCATTGCACATGAAGTCAATTAAATTTTATAAATTTAAGACATAAGATCCTAAATAAATAAAAAATTCTGACAATAAACAAGGCTAGATATCCATAAAAGGCTAAATTAGAATGTTTCCATTATGGAAAAATGAAGCATATAGCATAAGATTGCAATTATAAAAATATGAAATGCAGAAAGTGTGGAAAAGTAGGAAACTTAGTTTAAGTCTGCCATACTAAAACAATTATGTTTCAAATAAAAAAAACCTCTCGTGAGTAAAGTTAAACCGACTGAATGCAATTATGAAATAAATAAGGCTAACATGTATTATTTCCAGAAAATAATTTTCACTGTGCAAATAAGTAACAAACCAACAACAATAAAAAATAGATGGCAGGTCTGCAATATCATTAATGTTTCAGAAAGATTAGGCTATAATAAGCAAAAAAACTGAAAAACTATCCTGTAAATGGAAATGCCATTATTGTTATTAGTGCAATTAAAATAATGGTTAAAGTAAATAAGCACCATTGCCGAAAAAAGTTTAACTTATAAACAAATCCCATATTAAATAGAGAATGGTTTATTCCTTTATGTATAAAAAATTGTATACTTGTCATGTGTTTTTAGCCAAGAGGTCAGTGCAGCAACCTTGCAAGCAAGCAGTTGGTTGCAGACAGTTGTTGCAGGTTCACCTCCTGGCCAATACTATGATATATGAAAAAAAATTGTATATTTAACAAAATCAATATTGAGAGGAAAATGCAAACAAAATTTTCTAAATTATTTGGCTGTTAGCAGGGAATGATAAATATAACACCTGTTGATGTAGAGATTTAAGAAGGCATAACACTTATTTACTGTAAGTTATGAAAAGTCCCATTTGCAAAGAAAGCAAAAATTGAAAAAGCCTTGAATAAAGATGGCAATATTGATGCTGGTTGAACATTTGGGATGGACCACTTCCAAAGTTAGTACTAAAAAACCTAATGGGAAAATTAGTATACGTTGGGGATTATAGAGTAACCATAGGCATAGATAAAAACCCATAATAGTCCCAAATGTAAAAAAAATGCTAGCATTTAAGTGGGGCAAAATTTTTTTTGAAGTTAGATTTTAAAAGCCATTTTATATCTGATACCAGTGTCTGAGAACATGGAAAACTTGGTAATGATTACAAATCATAGCAACTTGTTTAAATATAACCATTTTTCTTTTGTAATTACGACAGCTCTGACAACCTGAAATATTTTCCAGGCAAAAATAGACACGCTATTTTGAGAAATAAGAGAAGTTATGTCATACTTTGATAATAGTCTAATCATTGCTAATTCAAAGAAGTCATTTGAAAATAGAATAAGTAATACGTGTGAGTGAGTCTAAAGAGTTGGAGCTAAACTGAATTTTGAAAAATACAGATTAGAATACAAAAGAAATTAAGCTACTGGGTCACATTGGGATGAATATAGGAATAAGCCTGATCTAAAAAAAGTTAAAGTATTTGAGAAATTCCCAGAGTTCAAACAATATAACAAAAATTGCAGGCTTTTCTAAGATAAATATTTTTTTTAAAAATTTTTAGAAGATAAAGTACACGTTCCTATGCCATTCGACATTGGATTTGAAAAAGAAATATAAAAGACCTATTTTAATAAAATAAAATTAGTATTAATGTGTAGAACATTACTGTTATATTTTGATAATAACTTGGATGTAACCTTAAGAGTGGATGTATCAGGCAGACCATGAAACAAGTATTCAATATTTTTCAGAAAGAGGACACTCAATAGCTCTCATGACCTGAACAATGACAAAGGCTGAAACAAATTAAAACCACTTGGACAAAAAGCATTAGCCATAATAACAGTAGGCAAAATCTTCCAAGGTAAAAAGGCAGAACTAGATCATTTAAGGTCTAGAATGTTCCCATTTGGTATAATTTTTTTATCAGCCTCTGGCTATCAGCTACAATTTATAAAAGGTAGTCAAATAAAACATGCCAATGTATTGTCTCCTGTGTCTTATATAATAAAAAAGCCCATAATAGTGTATGTATAAATTATAGGTACCACTGAGAACCAGAATTAATCGATAATAAAACTATTGGACTCTGGACTAAAGCCAATGCAAGTTGTTAATCACTTCCAAATTTGGATTAAGATGGATCATCCAGTATATAACCAGTGAATTTCTACTTACAAACTCAATTATCAACTAATAAGAGTTGTATAATAGTCAGGGAGAAATTGCTAGTTTTTCTATGGGAACATGCTAATGTTTTGGAAATGCTTCAACAAGGTTATCTGGGTATAGTTATGGTTCAAGTTCTCCTGAAGCTATGTGTTGAAACCTGGCATGAGTGCAGAAATTGAAACATATATTAAAAATGCAAACTATTTTAGTCCATGGGAAATGTCCTACTCAAAAGTATCTGTGGCCAAAAACTGGTAAACCATGTGCAAAGTGCACATAGATCATGCAGGTTCATTTAAGGGCCACATTTTTGTGATTTTTAGTAGATGCTAACTAGAAATGGGGCAGAATATAGAGCTGTAAAAATCTTAGTTCAATTGAAGCAGTTCAGATCTTAAAATAATTGTTTGTATGCCACAGATTACCAAAACCTCTAGTGTCAGATATTGACACAGGATTTATATCTACCAAATTTGTTTTTAGCCAATGGTCACCATTACTCTGGCTTGCACTGAGGAGCCATACATATAGAGAGTTTTGTCTGTTTTAATAAATTTGTTTTCATTGAGGAAAGCAGAATTGCTGAAAAAGAAGACCAACAATTAAAACAAACTTTGAACAAAACAAATTGTGATATTGTGCAATAGAATGTAAACTTCTATATTCTATATCAACGCATTAGCATAAAGAATTACTTATTGGCAGAAAAAGTTGTCCATTCTAGTGTCACAAAAAGAAGCCCAAAAATTTCAGAAAAACTAAAAACAGACCCTGGGTTCAAGACTATCTTTATTGAACCGATTTTGAATATGTTCATTCGAAACACTGGTCTCTTAGGCAGAGAAGAACATACTCGGAGAGTATGTATGCCCAAACGATAGCTATAAAGTATATAACTAACGTTACATTTCCAGGACATAGATTCTTCTCGGCTGTTGAGTTGAACACCACGTCCAAAGCACTTTTTTTTGTTTGTGTATAAACACGGGTGCCAGCTATCTATTCAAGGATGAATAAATAACGCCCTTTGAGCAATGGCCACTAACTCAATGCCTAAATCCACGACTAGCTCAGCTGTTTGTAATCACTAATAGATTACACATAATTAGTGGTTAAGACTTGATAAAAGAATTGTAAAAAAGAATTTATGAAAAGAATTGATAAAAGAATTTGGTAAAAGAATTGATAAAAAGAATTGACCAACAAATAAAGTTTAATTTTAAAGACAATTTATTAACTAACATTTATTTACTAAATTTAAACATTTTATAATTCTAATAAAAACACACGCATATTTTTAAATTAACATTTCTAAACTAGTTTAAATATTCTTGTATATTTTCATAACCGAACACTGGTATTTATCTAATTTAACCAATAATATTGATATAAGGATCACGCACATATTAACTCATGCACACACATAATAATAATAAAGTATTACATCGCATTTGAAATTTAAACACACATATCAATAGTTTATTTATGTATGATATCGAGTTCATATAATTAGACTCTTGGAGGATTCACACGAATTAATGAAATGCAATGGCTATTACAGTATAAACGAAAATAAGCAAATGTTTTACCTAGGATTTTGAACATAGATTTAACACTTTGTTTTCTTCTTGTTTGTTGTTTCTTCCAGTATGAATGGTTCCAGTATGAATGCTTCCAGCCGGCTGGGACGTTTCCTTGATGAGTTTCCTTATTATTCACGATTATTACTATTGGAGACAATTAGATACTGACAGAGATTTTCTAAGTTGTTACGTTGACATTATTTCACGGGCAGATCTTGCTATTTTCATCGGACTTTTTAGGCTGTGGAGAGGCGTGAATTCCCAAAATCTTCTCGGCACTGCATTTTGTTTCTGGGTATAATTAACTCAACTGATTCAATTAATTTGTGAACTGCACTCACTCAATTATTTTGTGAACTGCACTCACTCAACTAATTTGTGAACTGCACTCACTCAACTAATTTGTGAACTGACTTGTCTCAACTAATTTGTGAACTGATCTCACTCAATTAATTTGTGGAATGAATTGTCCGATAAAAAAAAGGTCTATTTATACCTGTGCCTTGTTGTCTTTCTAATATCTCCGGCAAAGATCTGTTGTCAAATTCCAATGATAATCATTTGATAAACGTGTTTTGGAAGATTGTTTAATTAGTAATAGCCATGCAATAAAACGTGTTGTTTTATTTTATTAATAGCCATTGCCGTGGTTTTAATGATAATCTTCTTTTATTTCGCATACATTTTATTTATTTACAAATCGCACATATATACGCACATATATTTTTAATACAATTTACTGCTTAGTTTTAACATTATTTTTTCTTTAATGAAAAGAGATTGGTATGTTTTTCTTTAACGAAAGATTATTTTAATAATATAATTTTAGATAAAATTATATGTGTCTATATCAATATAGGTACATTATAAATCATGAATTGAAGAAAAGTAACAAAAATACTTTCAGATCAGAACATGGAGATTCAAATAGCTTTGGGAATTTTTTTCTCCTTCATATTAACCACATCTAGAAGAACTAAAAGAATGCAATCTCAGCTAAAAGTAAAGAAATGCCAGATTTGTATGCTATACAATGAAAATGTGCTACTAGGTGGAACTGACTCTTTTTATCAGAATACAGTGATTAATGAAACAAATAGACTAATAATTGTATAATAGCAGAAGGGAAAATGAATACCCCAAATAAACAAGAATCAGATTGTATTTAAAAGATTATTAATGGGGCTTTGGAGAAAAATGAAGAGGACATAGTACTCTGATCTAATTTAATATAAAATGCTGTGTGTATATATGTTAAACAAATATATGTTAAATGAAAATAGAAAAGAAAGAAATATGGAAAAGTTGTATTTACTTTCAAACCCCAATTAGTTTTTAGATGAGAGTTAAAAAAATAGTCAATTAAATCCAATTTAATATAAAATGCTGTGTGTATATGTGTTAAACAAATATATGTTAAATGAAAATAGAAAAGAAAGAAACATGATAGTTAAAAAATAGACAATTAAAACTTTCTGGAATAATGCAAGGGGAGGGATGTTTAGTAACTACTTACACTTAATTATCTCTTATATAATAATTCAAAAACAAACTTGAAGTGATTTATCTGGGATTGTTTAAAGAACTAATAAATGATGATGATTTTTGCTGAGAGAGTAGACACCAGTGCATCAGCTTAAAAGCTCAACTAGAAATCTGAAGATTTGGACAAACTTCAATGCCCAGCTACATTCTGGTTTAAGGTTAATAAAAACATCTAGGAGCTTGCTAAAGGCCTGTCTCAGTCTATATTGTATTTTAAGTAAACATTTGGGTGAGACTGTTTTTGTGTAAATAATATATTAAAATTGTAAATAATTTGCATTTATGCTTTTGTATTGTTCTAATAGTAATGTATTAAATATTTATATTAAATGTAAGTTTTAAACTATTTTGCTCTGGAGGTCTCTTCATGTTACTTCATATGTTTGTTCATATTCTCATTTAAAACCAGACTGTAATAATTTGGGAATCCGGATGTAGCAATGATAACTGTGAAATGTATCAATGATTATTTAACAATACATTCTGAGATAAGAATATATGATTATTTCCAAGAAAATAAATCTATTTCACTACAATTACAAAAATGAAATATATGTGTCTTTGAGATTCCAAAAACTTAATACATCATTCATTATTGTATCACTATTCTAGCGCTACATATTTGTAATAATTTATCAAAAACTATTAAAATGGAAATATTCAAAAACTAAAGTTAAATAAATATAATTTAGGATACATTATAGAAGTTATATTTAAAATTAAAGTTTTATTTAAAGAGAGAGAGTGCAGATTACCCGGGGAGTTAAATGCTATGTCATTTGTAAAGTTTCACAAAGAGAGTAAGTCAAAGGGGGGACATTTAACTTAGAAAAAAGATTTTAAAAGACACTTAAAACTAAAGTACCTTTTTCCATTTATTTGCTAAGGGGGAAATGTGAGTGTAAAGTAATGTTGATGTGAGATATAAAGAAACAAAATGTATGAGTGAAAATAAAAAATGAAAGTTGAATGGAATAAAATAAAGGAAATTCATGAAATAAATTTTAAAAGACCTCCCAAAGATTGCATATACCGATAAGCTGCATAGAAATGGGATCAGCAATGGCTATTAATTAATTAATTAATGGTAATAGTACGGTAATAGTATGAATACTTATCCCTATTGTCTGATGGTGCTCTTTCTTATAAAACACACATAAATATACTGTTTTAATGACCTTAACTTACAGCTGACAGTACAAGAGGTGTTTTTTGAGCCATAACAGGCCATATGAGGGCGATGTATTCTACAATTACATAACAAAATACTATGCCCATTGAATTGTGACCATATTTGTCAAGTGAGTCCTCTTGAACTCTCACTATGGTCTGATTTGATGGTGGCCATATTTGAAAGAGATGAACTCTGCAAAAATTCATTGTCGGAATTTTTTTAGAAAGTGTAGTGGAATTAGTATTCCATCACACATGCTTACCTACAGTTTTGAACTGCACACAACTTGAAAAGGTTCTTTTTTTCAGCAGTTTTTTCCAATTTCACACACAAATGCCTGTTTACATGTGAATCCATGCAAGAACTATCAAATGTCATCTGCAAGTTGTCCAAATTGGTTGCAGCTGAGTGAATTGTCAACCGGTCACACAAGTGGATTCACAATATTGTGTTTTCCCAGAAAGAGAAACTACTGCAAGCTTACCTATGTAGGTCTGTGAAAGGGAAGTTGGTTTGAAGGCTCCAAAATCTCATTGCTTACAGCTTTGAGGCTTCCCTGTTATTTTATTTGCATGTTACTTTTGACTGCTGTTTTTTATGCCCCCGAAAATGGTGTTTTTGTTTTTTTTAATTTGTTTTGCTTCACAACTTGTCCAAAGTTTCGTTTCTTTTTGATTCAATAAATTATTTTATGGGAAAACTTCTTGTTGTTTTTGTTGTTCACATGATTATAAAGTAGGTAAGTAATATTTTATAAGTTTCACTAACAATTAAAGTAGGTAATATTTTATTATACCAAACAAATAAAGAAGTGTTTAAGAGTTTATTCAAAAGGCGCCATCAAAAAAAAAAAAAAGTAATAATAAAGAACTGTGTGGTAACATAATAAAATGTTCAAAAAGAAAATCCAAATAGAAGTCAATAATTAAAAATCAAAACAAACCTTCCCTGCCACCCCACCTCCCCTGGCTTAAAAAAGTGTTCTTTAAAAACGAACTGTTTATGTCCTTTTTTTTTAAATTAAAGGCCCAAAAAATTAAGGCAGAACTTTTTGCTATCATATAAAGCTTTCTGTAGCATAAATATTTGGAAAAAAAAAAAAAGCCTCGTAATAAATTAACAAAAAAAAAGACAACAATTCAAAATCAAAACAATCCCTCTCCCCTCCACCCTCTAAAAAACCAAGTGTTGGTTTATTCAAAAGTACTGAATTGTTGAAGTCTTTCAGCAAATCAAAATATCAACAAAAAAAGAAGATAAGTTAAAAGCAAACAACCAACCCCCCTCCACCATCTAAAAACAACAATGTATTTTTGTGTAAACAAACCAACGGAGCATTAATTGATAATTTAAAAGCAAACCAAACACCCCTACACCATCTAAAAACAAAGTGTTTGTTTCTTAAAAAATGAACCCAAAAAAAACGTGTGAAAAAAAAATTGGTTTACCGTAAGTAATATTATGTAAAGAAACCTACGGACAGTCGTTAATTTACAAACAAACCAACACCCCTAGACCATCTAAAAACAAAATATTTGTTTATTAAAAACAAAAAAAAACCCAGGTGGTGGTATACCGTCGCCGATAGAAAAAAATTAAAAACCAGTTGAAAAAAAAATCTTTTACTATAATAATAAAAAACTTTAGTGGTTCACCATCGCCGATGAAAAAATAATAAAAACTGGTTGAAAAAAAAATCTTTTACAATAATATTACATAAACAAACAGATGGTCCATGAATCAGTATATTGATGTGAATTGGGCAAAAAAGAGTGCCATCAGATGGTAGGGTTTAGTATTCATACTATTATCTAATTAATTAAAAATCACAAACACCGTAAACAAAAAAATGCATCTTATCTAATTTAATCAACCTGATCAATGGATGAATTTAGATCATGGGAATAATTAGTGATTCAAAAAAAAAAATTAATTAAAAGATAACAACAACAGATAGTGACATATAAATAGAACTAAATTTTGACATTTTTGGATTTGTCTATGCGAGATTCAGCAATTTTAAACTAAATCAAGTATTATCAAATCTACTGGGGATGAATATTATGCCGTGTTAAACAGAACCTCTTAATATTGTAATTTTTTTTATCAATTAAACATGGTTTTTTTTTGTCAGCAATTTTTTTTTTTTTTTGCTAAATTGTCATCATGATTAAAAGCATAATTTATGTGACATCAAGATTAATTTGGGGTGGTTTTGGAGGCCATTAGGGATTGCATGCCAAGATGAATAAAGTGTAAATATTGCATTTATATATATTCTGTTAATAAGTTAATACAAAAAATAATAATAAAGTTGTAAATATTGTAATTAATTTTTTCCATAATTATTTCTTTCTTTAAAATAACAATAATAATAAAAAATAAAATATAAATGTTAAATACATTTCCTAACAGCTACTTTTTAATAAATATTTTCTGTGGGCCCCTAATCCAATATGTTTATAAAAAAAATATGAGCTGCCATCTTGGTTCACTGGAAAACTCACAAGTACCAAGTAAGTATGAACCCTGAAAAGAACTTCAGCCAAAATCCAGTCAATTTAGAATAGAAAAAAAAAGTAAATGAATAAACCTAAAATCAAAAGAAAAAATAAATCACTTATAAAATAAAAAAATATAAGATATACAAAATGTGAAAGTTACAAGGAATTCAATATTTCTATATAGCTATACCTCCAGGTTCTAAGCAAATACTGGCTAAAGTTGCTAAGCAACAGAACACGTTGGTTTGATAACACTGGATTCTAGTCCTTTCATAGTTTATTCTAGCATCTTAATTCATAAAATTATGTCATAAACTTATCCATCCTAAAAGATTTTGTTTAAAAATATTTAGATATATCTAATATAAATTCTTTACTTTTTTTTCTTAGTTACAACTAGACAAAATGAGTTACGTTTTTCGAAATTAATTAAATTTTGAAAGATAATTAAATTTTAGATAAATATACATTTTCAAAACTATTGTTGATGATATATAGAGTTGATTAAATATAATTGTTTTCTGGTTCTATTTTATATTATGCTTATTGTTGTGTGTATTATTTACCAATACTTTTATTTAAACCAATGTTTTTTTTTAAGGAATAATGAAGAAACTTCGAATCTTATTACAAGATTTGAACTTAGGTACTTGGGTATTATTCCTGCAACCTAGGAAAGATAGGACGACTATTCGCATAAGCAATAAAGGCATAATGTTGCGAACATTAAATAAACCCTTGCGATTTGAGTTTTTTCCCCCGTCAAAAAACGTGTTTTTGATGGGCACAAAACGTGCTTTGAAACGTGTCAACCGAAACTATTATATAGGTGCTTTTTTGGACATTTTGGTATTTTTTTCTGATTCAAAAATTTGTTGTTTGTACATTTTAAACTTACCATTTGTTATTATTGTGAATTTGGTTTAACATTTTTAATTTCAAATGCATTATTTACTTCTGTGTTTTTTTTTTCAATTTCAACTTGGTTATTGACTGACTTCTGTGTTTTTGAATCTTTGAATTAAAAGTTTATTATTTAATTGTAATTGAAAAAAGACGTTGACTTTGTTATTTGTTTATTCCAAAAATTATATTGCTTGGCAGAATTCCATTTAGAGCATATACTGGGCAATCACTTGTTCCACAAATCTTTCAGAGAAATAGGAAGGATGGTGGGAGGGGGGGGGTTCTACTGACAATCGCCATTTTGTGTGTAAAAATCATCTGCATAAGTGTATATTTCATAGAATATTTTTTCTCTCTTACTTTTATAAAAATATATTTATGTTGGCTTTTTTTTTACAGACCACGTATTTTTTTTTTTAAATTGATCGAATTAAGTAAGCATCAAAAGTTAGTTTGTGTCCGTGTACAATTTGTAAAAGTTTGTGTATATCTCATATAATATTTTTTTTATTTTTGTAAAACTGTATTGAAATATTATTTCTGCAACCAAGGAGAGATAGAAGGACTTATTTGTTTATTCGAAAAATTAGATTGCCTGGCAGTATTCCATTTAGAGCATGTCCTGGTCAATCACTTGTTCGACAACTTTTTCGGAGGAGAAAGGACGTTGGGGGGGGGGGGTTGCTACTGACCATCACCATTTTGTATGCAAGAATCGTCTGCGTAAGTATATATTTCATAGAATATATTTACTTTTATAAAAATATGCATTTATGTTGGCTTTTTTTTTCCTTCTGCAACACAGACCACATTTTTTTTGTTGAAATTGATCAAATTAAGTAAGTGTCAAAAGTTAGCTTGCGTCTGTGTAGAATTCATAAATACGTGTTTATCTCATGTAATATTTTTTATTTTTTTTTGTCTTTGTAAAACTATATGGAGTATTATTTCTGCAACCAAGGAAAAATAGGATGACTTTTCACATTCGTATCAAAGCATTCATTGCTAACTTTCTAATGTTTTTGCTAATATTTGATGTTGCCAAAATAACAACATTAAAAAGTTAGCAGTGTATTGATACGAATGTGAAAAGTCCTATCTTTCCTTGGTTGCAAGAAAAATACCCAAGTACCTTTGAATTATATTATAGGAGAGTTTTAGGAAAAACCTCTTTTTTATTTATAATCATTTAGTAAAATAAACAATATATCGCAATATATGTATGCATTTTTTAAATTTATTCTTTTCACATGTCTTTGATCGCATGTTTCAGTGATGGGTGATGGAATTGAAGTTTGAAATATATCTTATATCAAGTCTAGGTATGTCTAAATTAACATGTATACTAAGTTAAACTGTAAAATGTGCTATGGGGATTACTTGAAAAAGTGTCAGTGTCTAATATATCTATAATATAAGAGATGGGCCTGACTTTGATTGTGATAGGATTGAGCAAAAGATGAAAGATTCAATGATAATAACAAAAAAAACTTGCAAATATATCTCAGCATATTGTACCAATCAAAATAGTATGCTCACTTAACAAGATTCAAATCCTAAGCAAAAATACCTCGAATCTGATCATGCTTGAGATACACAGGTCTGGAGCAATCCTGAATTCTAACCTATTTGCCTATTCTTCAAATCTCTGACCCAATGAACAACAATCCTGATGATACAGTAAAATTATTTGGTTGTTATGGATAATTCAACCGATGATGTATTACCCTGAAGGCATATCAGTCTGATGTTGCAATTTTTAAGATAACATCTCCAAGTGATCTGCAGACACATGTAATTGCTAAAATGTGTCTGCAGATCATGTGAACATGGTACATTAAAAATCACAAGATTAGACTGACATGCCTTCAGGGTAATACGTCATGTGATAAAAACTATTCAAAAATTTAAAAAAACTGACGCAGGTTAGGCAAATACTAAAAAAAAAAAATGTACATGCATGTGTCAAAATAATTTAGAAAAAACTATATTATAATTTATAAAACCCTATATTATGCTCAATTATAAAAAACAGCATGTAGCACTGGAGTTGGTGTGGGGGCCTCTGCTGTTTCTGCCAAGCCGAAGGCTCGGCATACACCTATACCTTGTATTACTCTCATAGCTGTAATTTTTATAATTGCCGATGAATTTACGAAAAATAATTTTCTGTATGATATAATTCAGAAATTAAAAATTAAATTAAAATGTAATTCAATGTAAGTTTAAGAATTGTAGAAATATTAACAAAAAATTTTTGTAATTTTTAAATAAACAGCTAAATAAAAAAGATGTGATTTAATGCAAATCTGGTATTAATGGTGTCGAGAAAATGCCGCACTTTTACATGCATTTGGTAATTTTAAAAACATACTGTATATTGCAAAATTGTTTTAAAAAATTATTGCAAATTATTTACACATTAAAAACGTAATGTAGAAATATTAACAAAAAGCTTTTGTAAATTTAAAATAAACAAATAAAACACTTTACCCGAATTAATGTGAATCGGGCATTAATGGCATCCTTGGAGAAACCGTGTTATCACATGCATTTGGTAATGTATATTCCAAATTTGTATTAAAAAATTATTGAAAATTATTTACACATTAAACGTAATTCAATGTAAGTTTCAGAATTGTAGAAATATTAACAAAAAAATTTTGTAAATTTAAAATAAACAGATAAATAAAAAACACTTTACCGGAGAATAAATTATTTACACATTAAACGTAATTCAATGTAAGTTTCAGAATTGTAGAAATATTAACAAAAAAATTTTGTAAATTTAAAATAAACAGATAAATAAAAAACACTTTACCGGAATAAATTATTTACACATTAAACGTAATTCAATGTACGTTTGAGAATTGTAGAAATATTAACAAAAAAAAATTGTAAATTTAAAATAACAGATAAATAAAACACTTTACCCGAATTAACAGCTCAAAAAAGTAACTGTGATGCCGGGGATAGCAAAATCACAATAGACAGAAAAATCAAAAAATTTCCCAAACCTCTCTCCGAATTTTAAATCTCGTGGGTGAAAAAAAAATTGACTCTGTGATGGATTAATCATGCCAGTCACTTTGTTGCCATGACAACATTGTCATGCAAAAAACGTCGATGTCTACCGGAAGGGAAATCGGTAAGTCAAATACGTCATCGGTTGAATTATCTGTAAGTACCAATTATTTTAATTCCAGGCCCAGAAGCAAAGCAGTAGAGCATAAGATCAGACTGATGATGATGATCGAGATCAGAGTAGCCCAGTTATTACATTTATTATAATTATAAATTTTATTAAACGCTCACTATTATTTCAGTAATAGTTTTAACAAGGCTGTAAACCTTAGCAATGAGCGTCTGAAAAAATTGTCACTAGGGACCTCTGTAGGTCTTTAAAACACATGAGAATCCTTCTTTACTTCGACCTACTTTTATATATAAATAGGTGAAGCATGTGTTTTAAAGACCTACAGAAGTCCCTAGTGACGATTTTTTCAGACGCTCATTGCTAAGGTTTACAGCCTTGTTAAAACTATTACATTTATTATAGTTATTTATTAATGCTAAGCTATTATCTAAAGAAAATAGTTCTAAATGTTAACCAGAAAATAATAATTCAAAAACAACAAACCAGGATTTACATGAGATATATATTTAATAACATATTAAACAAATGCATAGATATATATTACAAAAATGGTTTCACGCTTGGAGTGATATTATACATTTACAAACTTGCGATTTGTTTTTATAAAATCCTCTTTATTAATTATTTCATGAATATAAGTTTATAGAATGTGTTGTAACTTGTGTGGAGTTAATATGCCAATTTAATAAATTTTTACTAACAAAATGTTGTGGATGCCCAAAACAATCTACAAGTTTGGAACAGATTCGGATACCTCATAATTTAGCACTAATCATTTTGACAAATAAATATAAATATACGGTCTCAATCATTTATTTACAATCTTAAAATCATTATATATGTTTGATAGTCATTGTTTGGACATAGCGTCTTTAGAATAAGTATACAAGAAGCAAACAATGTACTACATTTATGAGAATAAGTTATACAATCATTAATATAGATTTACGCCTATGGAATCGATAATGGTTTTTAAAAGAAAGCAGTTTAACTCAATGAACTGAATGTATTTTTATGACATGAATCATTATTTTTAACACATCATTGCAACTTACTAAGGTTAGGCGGATGGTGATCAAATTAAAGAGCAGAGTGATGATACTAACACACAATAAAGAAATAAGACCTCATGGTGGTTGTGGATATTTTATCATTTTAAAATAATATTTGAACAAACTTAGATTTGATGTGCCTGCACATTCTGGCAGAGCAATATTGATGGAGAGGCTGGGTTTGAAAACCAGAGCTGGATGTATGGATATCCGCAGCAAGCCTCACATTCCACAGGGAGTAGTGTCCCTGATTACGAATGATTTTGAAAAGTAGGATGGGAGCTTCAGGCTTCTGACATCCCTAATGACAAAACAATCGAGAAATGGAAAAGATAAAATATCAGAATAAAGGAAAAGATATGCCAGCAATGTTTATATAATTTTATAATATTATTTTAAAGTTTGGAAATGGTCTAATCTCTTGTGCAATAATTTGTTTTCAAGTCTGAGTCATTTAACAAATCATAAGGAATAATAACCTTTATTTATAATATTAAACTAGCAAAATTTATATTTAATTTCGATTCCCATACACGCATTAGTTGCTAGGATTAGCCCTCAGGCAGCAGCAAGGAAAGGTGGAATTAAGGTTCACGATCTTTTAAAATGAAAATTTAAAGACAAATTTAAATAAGAAAGTAAAATATGCATCCACAATAAAATATTTTAGATAAAAAAAAACGTGAACAGATTTAAATATAAACTAAACCTAGCGAGCGATTTCTGTTATAAATGAATAAAACTTTCTAATAAATTTGACTGAAGCCCCTGCTTCTTTCCCCATTAAACAAAGAAAGTAAATCCTTATTAGACTCACAAACTTGAATGATTTTGGCATCTTAATTAAAATAAATTATATATCTATTAAACAAAATAAGTTAAATATTTAATTGAGCCGCACAAAGCTATATAACATAAATTAAGCGTGAAAGAGAATAGTGAAAACTACATTATATTAGTAAAAGATTACAGAGAGAGAGAGAGTTTAAAAGCAAAATTATCAGAAGCTTATAAATTAATATATAAATTAAAATACAAAGATTGAAATATATATTACAAATTAAACAAGTATTGACTTATGAAGGCAGCTCTACATAAGGTGCGGTTACCTAAGGATAGCAGCATAATGGCAGGCAATCAGGTTGGCAACTATACAGTCTTCTTGTCTGGCCGGTCTGATGGAACATGGCACTTGATGGCATCATGGAGACAGACGTTCGAGAGGTCTGGAGAAAAGTGCTTCTTTTCTATTCACAGTTCATAGCACTTAACTTCTTCTGACTTCTTAAAATTTTTTTAAGGACTGGAAACACTTTGAAAAGTAACTGAAAACTCCACTCAACTCAACTGACTAAAAACTTCTCTGAACGAAAACTCTCCTCTTTTGTTCTATGGCCCCTTTTTATACACATTTTAATCCCTCCAAGAATGCAATTTTAGTTGTCCACAGCTATCTCTGTAATCTCTTGATTAAATAAAAAACACATTTAATTAGTAAAATATTTTTCAAATAGATAAGGCTTGAAATACCATTTGAGATATTTTTAAAGATTTAAAAACAACTAACAAAAGAATTGCTTGTGATTTCAATTAGGATTTATAATTTTAATTAATGAAAACGATCTGACTATAGATCAAGATAATTTCAGTATTTCAAGCCTTCCCCATTTTTCTTTGTTGTTATATTCCAATAGTTTAATTAAATACAAATATATAAAACGATTTACAATTATATAAAGAAATCATCTAATTTTCAGCAATAAATATTAATAAAATTATTGCTTTGTTCATATATATATGCATCACGCATACTACTGTTTTACTTTACTAAATATTTTTTTAATTTATTAATTTTTTTGGATCATTATGCATACAGTGTGTGGGTGAATGGCATATATTTACGGTGAGGTCTGAAGCTCAATGATCATTAGACATCGACTGCTTCAATATATACACATTTTGTAAACATTATTACTCCTACGTTTTATTAAATAAAGACTGGTGTTATGAAGTCAGGCATTTTGTTTAGACAGTTTAATTAAAATTGGTAAAAAAAAAACGCTCATGTGCAGTGCTGGCTTTAAGGTGATCATCGCCTGCCTGAAAGGTCAAACTTACCTCTCTCCCCAACAATTTTTTTTTTTAATAAACTTTTTAACGAGCGCCTTTTTTTTTTTTGTAGTTTTACATTTGAGATTTTGTAAACCGGATTTTTTTTTTTTTTCATGTTTTATAAGATTTTTTTTTTTTTAATAAACCTTTTACCGTGAAAAAAAAGAAACGTTTTAATTAATGAATTTAATCAATATATTAAAACTCTATCAATTATGGAAACGGATAGCACCAGCGTTTTATTTGTAACTAAAGTATAATTTCCAATTTTTGTTTAATGCATAATAAAATAATTTATAAATAATCCTATTTTAATTAATTGTTCGAAAATACCAACTTTTTTTTTATTTCATTCTTCTTAATGAACGCACAGATCTGTATACTAGAATATAATAAATTATTTAACCAAGGCGCACAAAGGTGCTTGCTGTTCAGTAAGTATAAACTTGTCTTCACTATAATAAAAAATATTCAGTTTTCTTATTCATTTAAACTTATTGTACCGGACAACTGCAACCCATCAACTACACACAGAAACCGACTTCAAACCCAGACCGATTCCAGAACTAAATCCGAAACCAAACTGAGTTCAAACCCAAACCCTGTGCACAAGTGACTGAGGTATAACAGAATCCATAATACATGGTATCGCCTAACACTAGCTCGGTGGGAACACAGACAAGAATTCTGCCTAACTTATCTATATATATAACTGCGTGGTGGATGCTCAACGCTAGGTACAATCAATGCAATATATATATATATTCTCGTGTTGTCGATACAGACGGTAATCAAATGACAGTGAAATAATTATTTAATGAAGAGAGAGACAAACTAGATTACACAAATGTTTAATAATTATTCTTATGATTAGATAAAATTTAAACACAATATAATTATTTGTTATATACAACATTACTTATTTTACTTCTAGTCTTTAACGGAAATCTATACAGATGTAATCGATGGACAACATTGCATTCAATATTTTGGTTTGCTTTATAATCATTTTATCTATGACCAGTGTAGGCAGATGATTTCTTTTAAATATAATATTAGCGTAACTTAAACAATTAATTTGTTTACGTGATTAATTATGTACGAGAGATATGAGGATCAGAGCAAACAAAACTTTAACTGTTTTATCTTTA
The DNA here is from genome assembly GCA_028023455.1 of Epiperipatus broadwayi. Taxonomy (NCBI): domain Eukaryota; kingdom Metazoa; phylum Onychophora; class Udeonychophora; order Euonychophora; family Peripatidae; genus Epiperipatus; species Epiperipatus broadwayi. The sequence goes on from JAQFVV010012424.1 coordinate 9,364,509, forward strand.
TTAGACTAAATTCTTTATTAAATTAAGGTCGCCTCATTGGTTTTAAACAAATCAAACCATCACGTACTACCGGGATGGGGAATAAGCTTATATCTTCCAATACAGGGTGATGTGACTGGCTGCTATATAAAACAAACATAATAATCAGAAGTAATAGTTTGTGGTGTATTAACGAAAACTGGGTGGCTCGCACTTTGGCAAGTATTTATATCCACTGAGGAGGCTAGGAGAATTTCTCTCTCCCTTATTTGAAATCACGGACTAGACACTGAATCAAGCTATGGGAAGCGAAATATAGCACTAAACCAGTAACATGGTGAATGAATGCTCGAAGCAGAAATTATAAATATCTATATAAGACCTTATTTATTCCACCATACTTTTCCCTCGTAACCGTCTGATAAAGTAATTTAAAATCACACGATAAGCTTAGAGAATCATATATTTAACTGTTAATTAATTACACTCTGAGTCTCATACCCCCCCCCTGACCGTTCGGAAGTAGTAACACAACAATGGCTACCCTTGATTATTATTCCCCCCCCCGTATCAGAAAACATGCAATTAAATAGATAAAATAGATTTTAGATATTAACTACCTGGTGGCATAGAATAAAACATCCTTCATTAAACTATAACACATACATCAATTTAAAACCAAAATATATTTATATATAATGATGGATAACATATCTATTTAAAATCATTGTAAAACTTAAGGCATTAGCAATTTGTTATTAAAGACTAGAGTAAAGAAATTTAACAGGTGGAAAGGGATACATTTACTACAGGTTTATTATATATATATTTTATCAAAAGAACAAAAAAAAAACATAATAACAAATATTTAGCATACTTAGTACAGATTTAAATCTACTTATATAAGGGACTGGCATTAAAGAAAGTAAAAGTTCATGTAAATTAGATTTACCATTCTTTCTTCGTCCGGACGCGTTTCTTGCGATGATGATTACTTAGAACGTAGGCGCGCATTTGGTTTTTGATATAATGACATATTGGCTTTCAAAGTTTAGGGTTGGAAACTGGAACTATAGGCATATGAAAGTTGGACAACTGGAATCACAGCACATGATCTTTCGGCAGGCTAGGAAGGTTTCATCGACAGGACAGGGATCAGCTTACTGGACCTAGCCAGACATTATCAAAGTTTACAGATCACTTCTTAACACTGCACTCTCCAAATTTACTCTGATGTTTCCCCCTCTTTCGGAGTGGTCAAGAAGGAAAAAAAATGATGCAATACAGAATGATGTAATCCAGGATGACGCAATCTGCATGATGCAATTTAACATGATGCAATCTAACATGATGCAATTTAAACTGGCCAAAGTTCCCACAATTCTCCTGGTCGTTGGTCACCTCATTTTGGACTCCACCTTCCTTGATTTTCTGGCCTTTAGCGATTTCACTTTTATTATCCAGTCGGTACATTGAAATGTTTTTCTCTTTTTTTTTTTTTAATAAATCTGTACAAGTATTAACTATTTAAAATTAAGAATTATTCGCGGCGCAATGAAACTTTCTCTTTCTCTTTAAAATAATCTTATATTAGTATCCAAACCACGCACACACACGATGTATATATTTATTACTTACAATATTTATCTAAAGGATTTATTTAATTATCTACATAAAACATGACATGAACAATTTAAGTTTATGTAGCTTGGATGAACAAAGCTTCATTGCGCGAAATAATGGTTTATAGCAAATCTGCTATACTAAGATTTGAAAACAACCAAAACAAACAAGGAAAGAAAGAAAAAAAAACCCATGAAACTAAGATCGATCCTCAGATCGAACTGTTTCAATATGTAGCGATATCTCTGTCTTGCTGAATATAGTTATACTTTTGCATCCAATTTTGCTTACTCGTTAAGTAAAGTTTTCTGTAAAACCCCAGTCAATAATTTCTGCACTTACAGAGATTTATATAAATGAAGCCTATTCATGAATGTATGTTGATAATATTTATATGAACATCATGACCCAGTGCCTTCATTTCAGTTACCCGCCTGCAGTACAGGCCTTGCAGGCCCGTTTACGCCGGTTCTGCTTACGCGGTTAATAATTGCAGATTTCCGTCATCAAAGTACATTTGTTTTGGATTTGTATCGATTAAAAAAAAAGTTGTCAAACAAGTAAATGTTGTTTCACACCATTATATATATTTATAATGAATATGCTTTGCAAATAAGTGCAGTAGTTTAATACCACTTGTTAAGATTCATATAAATAATACTAAACTAACACGCATTTTTTTATATTTCATCTTATAGAATTATTGCACACACATGCAATGTGCTTAAATACATGCGTGAATTTTTTTTTCTTCTTAAAAGTATATCGTCGGAAAGATTATTATGATCTCTTATATATAGATAACAGTTTTCATATATATATTAAAGGTAGACGATTTTTGAAATGACATTTTGAAATGAATTATGGAATTGATTTGTTTTTTTCACAGTACATATATATAAACAATTTTGACACCTTTTTTTTTTTAACCATGGCATATTATAGACTTAATTTCTAGCTCTGAAAATGATATTCTAAAATAAAAATTGAGAAAAAAAAAACAAAAGATAGTACGTAATACAATATAGTAACTGCAAACAATGATCTAGAATAGATATTTATAAATGAATTTCTATTTCAGGGGGAATAATTTGTAACGTACAGAGTTTTAATAAAATGTTATATTACGAATATTGTCAATACCTAAGTGAAAGAATTATTGAATATTTTTAATACCTAGATGAAAGAATTATTACCCTTAACCTCATGATTTAATTACTATAATATCACTGACATTCCACACTATTGACTATACAATTCGTTATTTTTATCAAATTATATATATATGCATCTAGATATGAGGCATTATTTAATACAAATTTATACTCGTAAGATTATATATCTATTAACAGCAAATATATGTACATATTAGACTTTCAGAAAGTAAAGCTTTGGGATATAATGACCAGCAAAAACCACATTTGATTATCTTTTGAAGGTTACTTGGTTTTATTTGAAACTCTATTTATACTTTATTCAAGCACTAGGCATTTACAAAATGTAAATTCATTTTTTTTATATCTAGGATGTGAAATCGCCTACTTTTGAAGTGAAATTTAATTTGCATAAAATATATATTTAACCACTGGGGTAAAAGTTTATTATTATTATATTTTTTAAAAAATCATTTAGGTGTAATGTAATTTGTAAAGAAAAGTTGATCGATATTTTTTTTAAACCTGTTGAAGAATGCGGAAAATCACCTTTCAATATTGTTATTACAATCCCGGTTACATTATTAATATTATCATTGTTTCTTTCATACTTTTCATAAAATGAACAAAATAATATTTGCAATTATTTTAATTTTATCCGCAATAGTTTCTGCAACTGATAAAGAATGCGCTAGTATAAACCAATCAGTAAGTATTTTTTTTATTAAATATTTTCCGTTAAAGAATTATTATATAATGTTTGCTCTCATATATCTTTAAATACCTCAACTATTAGGAAAATCATAAGACGTTCCAGTTATCTTCTTTTCTCGAATACTTCCTCTTTAATGCACTAAGCTACAAAAGACTTTTTTTTTCAAGTATGACTTTAAAATAAGACAGAAAATAAATATTAACTGAAGATTTAATCTATTTTTTATTATTATGTAATTAAAATAAATAAATATATTTATCTACATACAATATAAATAAAAGTGTCATTTTCATAAGCGCTTGCTTTTAGGGCCTTCACATGGGTAAGAAGCACCTTTATGTAAATTAAATATCAGCACCTCCTGTTTCACAAGTAAAATTTGTAAATTAAAACAAAATGAATTCTATTAAAAAAAATTAACAAAAGATACAGAAACAGTATAATTCCAAAAAATTATAATTATTTACATTATTTAAATCTTACTATTTTATTTGCATATTAATTCTTCTAGATTTATGTGGCCACAAATAATATCTAGAATTTTTTTTCATCATATGGTAAATAACGATAATATGATACTGAAAATTTGTGGTCAGATTAATCTTTAGGAAAATCCTTATTAACTACCTAACTCAAAAAAATTTTGTCTAATTTTTATGATCATAATTTTTGACTAAGTCCTATATTGATGACATAAAAATTTAATATAAAATGAGAAGTTTAAGGATTTGTTTCTCAGAATCACACCTTTGTTCAACTTCTTTTCCTATTTTGAACTCCAGGTATCTTATTTGATATTTTGTTTATGTTGTGTCATTAATGGGAAAGATTAAAACAAACAAATATAAATCTTTCGGAAATAGAATAAAAAATATACATATGACACAATAACCCAATAACATGAAGAGCAACTTAACATTAGTTTAATACTGAGACTCCCCCTTCCTTATTAGAAAGACCCTGATAAAATTTGCAATATTTTATTTTTACAATTAAATATTTATATTATATATTTATTATCTGGACATTATTTATTACAAACGAAAGCTTTCAAATGATAGACATTCTGAAAATTAATATTTAAACTTTACAAAATATTAAAATAAAACATTAAGTGAATATATAATGTGATGATCTTTGCCTTTTCCTTGAAAGGAAATATTTATTTGCATTCCATTTTAAAATATGAATAAATTTTAATTGAGACATTATAAAAGATATGTGTTAAAATAAAAATTACATATATTTATATTAAAATGTCACAAATAATTCTTTCACAAACATTTATAACAGCCTTTTCATGGGTCATTAAAAGGAACCTTTACTATTACTGTCAATTTTTACTATTTGTCTTGTTAAAAACTAATATTTTCAAATAAAATTTAATATTAATTTTTAGTTTATGTTATATATAGAGCTTACAAAATAAGCTCTTAACAATCTTTGAGAATATCCTCAACCCCAGACCAGTTTCTGCTTCTGGCGTTTTCAGCCCCATATGGCTATTTGAGTTAGATAGCTGGATTAAAAGACATAGATATCTGACAATTTCAGATTTTCTACTCAATAGTTATACATTAGATAAAGTGTTAGGCTTGTCCTGAAATTTTTAATCTAATGCTTGAATATCCTGGTACCTCACTGACGATGCCAAAAGCAGAAACTGGTCTGGAGTTGAGAATATTCTCAAAGTTTGTTAAGAGCTTATTTTGTGAGCTCTATATATAACATTTGTAAATACAAGCTTATTAAATTAAGTCATGTGACATTTGATTTGATTTTTTTGTCATTTTATATTTTGCTGTTAAGGCTTTGGTGATTTTATATTGCTAAAGCTATTAATATATGGTACATCTGAATTTAGTTCAATCCCATATGGCTATTTGAGTTAGATAGCTAGATTGGAAGACATGGCTATCTGAAAATTTCAGATTTTCTATTCAATAGTTATACATTAGATAAAATTCTGGGCTTGTCTTGTATTTTTAATCTAATGCTGAATATTCTGGCACCTCACTGATGACACCAGAAGCAGAAAACAGTCTGGGGTTGAAGATATTCTCAAAGCTTGTCAAAAACTTATTTTGTGAGTTCTATATATAACAGAAGTAAACAGAATATAGGATGCAAGTTAATTTATGATACTAGCAAGGAAACTGGTTTATTGTTTAGGACTGCAACAGAATGTTTAGCAACAAGAGAATATACACTTAAAGGGAAAAATATAGATGATTTAGTCTGCAAGTTATATAAAGAAGGCATATAAAATATTAGGCATTTATTAATTGAATGTAAATGCCTGCAAGCAGAAAGGGTACAAACACTGATATTATGGGAGAATAAATATAAACAAAGTAATTATACAAAAAGTGGGTTCTTGATTTTTATGTTGGGTCTGTGAAAAGATAAGAAGGATTTGGATATAAAGGCCATGGAATTGATAAATATTATGTTGTGAAAATAAGATGAAGAAGGATAGAGAAGAATATGGGGAAAACTTAGGGTGGGGAATGGAAAGGGAAGGGACTGTGGTTAATAGGTTTCACTTGGGCATACTGGCTGAGAGATTCCTGACTCTGATAAAAAAGAAATCATAGTGCATCACATTATTGCATCATCACATCAAGCAAAGGATTTGTAACTTGAGTGAAAAATATCAATCCGACTATACTTTTTAACTATAGTAAATGGTGTGTTAAAACAGGTAGTTGAAATGGTAAATTTTATTAAAACAAGACTATTAAAAACTCATTTCTTTCCAACATATTGGTTCATCTATGAATGAGAATATGAATATTTACTTCTCCATACAAATGTGAGATGGTTGTTTCAAGGAAACTATTAAATCGCATATTAATTTTTAAAAATGAACTAATGGCTTTTTTCAAAATTCAAACACAAAAATTCTACTTCAATAACATAAAAATGATATGTGGAACAATAGTGTTGCATATTTGACTGATCTACATAATTATATCAATACAGTCAACACAAATCTTCAAGGAAAAAGGAAAAATATTCTGACATCCACCGATAAAATGTCTGCTTTTGCAAAAAGAACTTTCAATGTGGAGAAAACGAGTTGCAGAAAAAAATCTTGAAATGTTCCCATCTGTAAAGGATGCAAATGAAGAAATGATATTTTTAATAACAGAACATTTAACAGAGTTGCAAACAAATTTGGATAAATATTTTCTGATATTAAACACAAAAGAATGTGACTGAATAAGAAGTCAATTTATTTATTGTGTTTGTTCAGATATTTCTGGATTCAAAATAAATGAACAAGACGAATTAATATCGCTTTCTTCAGATCGCGAACTATATTTAAAATATTCAGAAATGTCTGTCGAAAAATTTTGGATTTCTGGCGAAAAGAAATATCCTGCTATATCAAAAAAGCCATAAATGTTTTATTACTATTTTCTACATTTTATCTTTATGAATTAGGTTGGCATTCATTCGTCCAAATACTTCAGAAATTTGAGAAAAACACCAAGCATACGTTTCACATTAAATTATTCTTTAGTTTATTAAAAGTTTTTAATTTGGTTTCAATGATTCTTTAAATATAATGATAATAATATAATAAAACTAATATGTTCATGTAACTACAACAAACAATTTGTTTTATTTCTTTCCTTATTACTCTCCTATGCAAGGTACTTTAAATGTTTAAATTTCCCATAAAATGACTTTTTTTTTTGACAATTTGATATTATTGATGAATCACTTCCGTAAAATAATAAGTAATTATTTTGTAATTTGGATTTTTGTATGTTAGTATTCCGCATAAAAACTATCAAGTGAAATGTATTCCACAATTCTACAAAAATATGAGATGTCCCTTCTTTAGTTAAGTCCATTTTTGAAGAAAACACCTATTTATAAGACGTATATTTTACATTTTAATAAATTAAGTAAAACTACATTACAAACTAAAAGAACACATACTTCTAAATATAAATATTATTTATAAGTTAATAAATAAATTAATACTAATACTAATAATGACCAAAATACATTTTTAAAATGGGAACACAATATGATTCTTTACGTAATCTTTTGCACATAAAATGTATCAACGACCCCCACCATTAATTTAAATTTAAATGAATACATATATCATATTACTACTTAACTATTTCTAAATACAACGTGTGCAGCAAAAATGATAGCATTTAAATAAGGATATCCTATTATATCTTTAATTGACCTGATGAACTCAAGAGCTAAAAGAATCTTATACTTTCCTTTTTTAAATATATATATATATTAAAGTAAAAAACAGTTTTTTTTTAATATAAAAAATTATTTTGGGTGCTTCGTAGTTAATCTTTAGTGGTGGAGGTTCTAGACAGATACATTGATATACGCATAAAGTAAATCCTAGAAGAAATAAAGTTTACTCTAAATGTCTTAACGAAATATATCTAATAAAACAGCTAATAGATGTACATCAAAGAGTTAATTATTTTCAAACATTAACAGTATCGATTAGATCTCTATTTAATAAGTTAAAATTGAAAAGTTCACAACAAGATTGAATGTTACTGAAAATTTTCTTTTAAATGTAAGCCACTTACAAAAACTTTGTTAATTACCAGATGTCCTACTTAGCTGATGGTAATTAATTTGTTAATTTCAACGAGGCATGATAAATCCTAGATAGTAATTTGCCCAAGTTTTATTACCAAAGTAAATAATCAGAGAAGCAGAAAATAGTGAAACCTCAGGCATAAGAATTGATTTTATCCCAATATCCTTTTTTTATTTTACCAGCTACCAAATAAACAAAATAAATGAATAAAGAATAAGTAACCATTTTCATGAAATATGGACAAATTTATCATTTTTGTTTTACCTTATTGCTTCCAAGTATGGCGATATTTGATAGAATTTTATGCTAATTTTTTTTAATGTTTTTATGTTTCAAAATCATTTTTGCTTTTTCTGTTGAATTCATTATATTTCAATTTCAGTCTAAATATATGTACTAATATTTAACCAGATTTTCCCAGAGCTGCAGTGACCTTGTGTAGATTTTGCAGTTTTGGGCATTATGATGGCGCTATGATCACTATAGCTTTTCTACATTGATTTAAGCCTATCTATAACCTATACTACTGGATGCAGTTCCAATCTTAAAATTATTAGTTGAAAAAATCTGAAAATGTCAGCATCATATGGAACTCTTAGACAATGGCAATAGCCATGGTAAATACCATTAGGGAGGTGGCCCTAGATGTTAATACAAATAAGAATTTTTCACTCATGGAATGTTTTTGCCTGAAGCAAAAAAAAAAGAAAATTCATGAACAAAAGGAAAAATTATCATTTCAGTAATTAGTTTACAAATTAAACATTATTTATGTAATATTTTTGTAAAAGACTTATTTTAGGTCAAAAACTTATATCATTAAAAATGTTTTAAAAAAACATTTAATTTAAAAAAAAAACAATAAATAATGTTTACTTTCAATATTTATCTTTTTTGATAATAACTAATCCTAAATTTGTCTTTATTTTAATAACACAGGATTCAAGCAGATAATATTTCATTCTAATAACTTTTTAAATAGATAAATTTGTTCAATATCATCAAGCACCATTATTATTTAAACTTTCTTTATGGAATAATTTCTCTCAATAATATAAATTGTATCTAATTTCCTAAAATAATGTAAGAATAACTACTTTGTAGAACTTGCCTAACTCTTTTAAAGTAAAAGAACTTAATAATGTAACTCTTGTTAAATGTAAATTACACTCTAAATATCTTTCTATCTGCAGTTATGCCTTCATTATACTATATTATATTTGTTATGAATTTATGCTATGACTTATTCAGAGGGGAGGTTCATACTCAGATTCTTAGAGGGGGTTTGAGAGAGATGATTAGAGGCTTTCTATAGATAAGTTATAGCCATTAAAGCCCACACACATGCAATTTCCAATCTGAAACCTACTATATGTATATTTAATAGCTATTATGTATTAACTGAGTAAAAGAAGATTTTCTTATACTAATAAAATATTTAGTTAACTAATGCAAGAGTGATATTCTAAAGCACATTTAAACTAAATACATAAATCCTTATTATGCTTTATTCCTCTCTAGAATTTATAATATGAACTATAAAGATTAATTATAAGCTAGATTACTTAATTAACCTCTTTCTTTAGCATGTTCTAACTTATGAACTGATATACAATGGTTTAGTAGAAAGAAGCTATAGATTTAGTGCATTTTAGTTTTAATAATGATCGATGATCATTAGTGTGGTGAATGTGTGCTTTATAAAGCACACACACATGCATATGTGTCTTGATATATACATATATGTATTTGTTTATGGGGATTTGGTATAAGGCCATTCCATATTCATTTTCTGATCGCTTTTTTTAGAACTGGAACATGAGGGTCCAGATTTTTTATGTTTCAAACTAATCAGACCTCCAGAATAAAATGTTCTTTCCTCATAGCAAGTTGTACGGTCCACGGGAACTGATCATTGAGTTGATAGATCCCATGAGGAAAACACACATTTGAGACACCATTTTATCTTGGTTAATATAGTGCAATAGCATCAGAAACTTCGGTATAACAGATCCCAGTTTATTCCACCATTACTATTAATAAATTCAACTTTGATTGAATCTGTATAGAGAGCTAATTTAGGCTAACTTCAACATACCTAGAGTAATTATAATTATTAATTGTCTCTCTTGCAAGTTAATTGTTTGCAAATCTTATAGGCATCTCATAGCATGAATTAGGCATAATTAAAACTGTAGATTATAATGTAATAAAGTTTTTAATGGAATAAGTTCCAACTTAATTGTCCAGTGCATAAGATGAGATTCTGTAACTTACTTTCTCATATAATTGTAACACCTGTGGTAAATTTCAATGCACAGAGAGATAGCTGTCTTAATAATTGATTTGTATTATTAAAAGATATAAAATATAATATTGTTTAACATATTTTTTCATAGTTTGTTCAATCCATTCAAATCACATTAATTTTAGTTTATTTACATGAACTGTATAACTATGCATTGCCATTCTGGGTTGATTATCAAATTATTAAATATCTCATAAGCCATAGAGGTGTGTTTTTAGTTAAGTAACTGGCTATAGTCATTTCTTCCCACAGTCTCATGTTTTACCCTTTGCTACTGCCAGCATGCGGATTAAGAAACTCCAAGTGTAGCCTCATATATGTTATTCATAGGGTAGTAAGTTATGGAGTGTTGGTGGAGGAGCTGAGGTGTGATCTGATTTGAGGTCTCAACCCTCATCTAGATCACCTTTGGGGAATTTACCAAGACTCTGGATTTTGTTGCATTATTGTACAAATATGACTGTTACAATATATAAATGTATTGGAAGAAAAGATTGCTCTAGATATTAATACCATTGTCATTTAAAACTTACATAATGTTCTTCTCAGAAAAAAAATTATACTACCACATTTTATTTATAGTTTTTCTAGATAAAATTTGAGAGGATTTAAGTACATATTAATCTATTCTTTATTATTTTTTAGGAATGTCATATTTCTTGTTATCAAATATAATAGAACTGTGAGAAAGCCAAATGGATATAAGAATTGATTTTAATGCATGATTTTCTTTCAAATATTACGCAAGACTCCATTTATTTTTTATTTTAATTAAAATTGGAATAATTATGAATAAGATCTTAACAATAAAAAATTAAAAATAATATATATGTAAAATATTTTACAATAAACACTTTTGTTTACTGTGTGAATATTTAAAAGTTAAAAATTATATAAAAATATTTGGTAATCATTTTTACTTATTGTGCACTAAAAAGCCAAAAATAATTGTTTTCTTCAACCACAATTAAAGTTTTTGTATTTAACTTGAAATAAAAGCTTGTTGTCCAGAAATTAATTAATTCTAAATTTGTGATTGAATTTATTAATTTCTGGACACCTATGCAGTAATTTTATGTTAAATATAAAAACTCCATTTATGATTGAAAATATATATATTTTTAGGCTTTTTAGTGCGCACTAAATAAAAGCTTTTATTATAAAATATTATATATATATATTCTTTTAAATTTTAATAGTGTGGAGGACTCACAATCCCACCTCCTCTTTCATGTTGTGAAGGCCTTTATTGTCAGGGTGATCATCTAGATGTGGACGTTCCAGGGAAATGTGCATATGTAAGTGCAATAAATATAATTATTTAATTAATTAAATGTTTTTATAAATGCAAAATTATCTATCAGTTCAATATTTCTGTCATGTTTTTCTATATGAATCTATGTATATAGATTCAATGATTTTTGTAAAATGAAATATTATATATAACTTATTAGCTAACTTCTGATTTTGTAAGTCATATAAACATAATCTTCATTGCAGTAATTACAGATAAACTTTATTTGGCAGCTCTGTCAAGATGTTTTAAATGCTACAACCACAAATCTAAATTAACTGAAAATGTATTTTATACAGAATAGATTTGTTTTATTTGAAAGTGTGATATACATCATATACCCTTTCAAAAATATGTAACATTTTACAGCTACACAATCATAATCTGGTAGTTAAAAATTTTAGCCAATTTTTATTTTTATAAACTTAATGTGGAATTATATTAAGAGTTCACTTGATATTTTTCCTTCACTCTGATTGCAGGACTGTATGATTGGAGGAAAAACAGCAATTCAAAAATAAACTTTTCTAGTCAATTATAATAAAATATTTATCCATCTAGTTAATAGATGTTATAATTTTAGGGAGACATGCATTATAGTAATACTTGTAATTTCATTTACTATAGGAATTACCTGTCTCATTTGTCAATTTTAGCTTCAGTTTATCACATCATGGTAAATTATTTTATCTTTTCTATCAATTTCTATCTACAATTTTCTGATATGCAATTTTAATGTGATGAATTATTTTACTGTTCATGCATATTGAATGATTTGACTTTAAGTTATTCTTATACAGCTGATTTTAGCATTCATTAGCTAGTACTGTGTTCATATGGTGGTAGAAACTAAAACAATAATAGTAATTTATTACTTTAAAAAAATCTCAAGACGTTAGTATTAGACTTATTAGATATGAGCTGATGCTTTGCCCACAATAGCTCTGATTGGTAGTTTCTTGTTTCTTCTGTATGAGGGTGTTTGCAAGAGTTTTTAATACATGTATTTTTGTTTCAATTTTGAAAATGTACATTTTCCATAGTTTGCTTACAGATTTATGATTTTCATCACAAAATAAATATATGCATAATATTTATTTTTAAAAAAGAATAATATGACTAGACACAAATTTTATTGGAAAATATTTACTTTTAAAAGTCAAATTATGAGAAATCAGTAATGAAGGGACACATAGCTGAAAAAAAGTATATATTGAATGCACTTTTTTGTCCTTTTTTTAATATTATAAATAGAATAGTAATTTTTAAGTAGAACTGTATTAGATTTAGACAATATGAACAACAATTTGTTCAGGATTTACAAACTAACTTAAAACAATATTCTGACTTCTTAAATTTACCCATGAATTTAGTGACTGTCCAATAAGAAAGAAAATTTTTCTTTTTCAATCTTGATATATATGTCTTTCAGTGTAATATTTTTTTTCTATATTTGAAAAATGGAAATAATATTTTATAATAATATTTCTAAGAAATTATTATTTCTAAGACATTATTCAAAATCTGTGAAAATATAATAAAGATTAAATGTAAATTTGGTAAAATAAAAAGTTGGAAATTTAATCCAATCAGGATTAAGAGCTATCAAAAATGCTGAAAGAGTAAATAATTGTTTTATATAAAAGAAAGTAGATTATTGTTAGAGAGCAGATGTTTTATTAAATTTGATAATTAAGAATTTTTTGATTTACTTATTCATTTAAGTAAATTTTATATTCATTTAATTAATGTTCTTAATTAGTTTAGTTTAAATTTATTTAATTAATTTTGATATAATGACCTTTCATCACAATATTTAGTTAACTGCATGTTTTGTATTCAGTTTAGTTAAAAGAAAAATATAAAATGTTAGACTATTGTGGAAATTTAAACCAAGTCATGAAAATATTCTAAAGCATTCATGAAGAAAATATGCTAAAATATTTGAACATATTTAGAAAAAAATGAGAAAGAATTCTAAATACCTTAAAAAGATGTTAGTTGAAATAATCAGGAGCAATTAAGAAGAAAATAAAAAAGAAAACAAAAATAATCCAAATAAAATGTTTCTAAAAAAAATTAAAAAATTGAAAAACTTTGAGGAAACAAATATGATAAATAAAGAAGAATAGAGAAGAAATGGAGATAATATTGTCTTGGGGCAACAAATTCTGAAAGGATAATAAGAAAAATTGGAAAAATGGAAACTCATCTGAAAAAGCAATGTTCATAAAAAATGAGTTACAAATCAAAGTATATGACATAAAACAACAATATCAGCATAAAAGAGAGAATTAAACTAATAAATTAGTGTAAACCAAGCAGAAATTAATTAATTAATAAAAATCAAAAAATTGTAAGACATGTAAAAGTATGTAAATCAATCCAAGCAGGAAATATTTTGTGTAGACAAATAAGAAATAGGATTAAAAAATTTAAAAGGAAACATAAACATGAAGAATGGAAAACTAAAACATGAAATGCAGTTTAACTCTTTAACAGGTTGACATTTTCTATTGTTAGCCCTGGTGGCAGGTTTTGTCAATATTCAATCTTTGATTTTAGTATTTAAGCATTATTCTATACTAAAAATCAATAAATTGCACTTGATTTTTTAAAAATGTAAGTTTACAAAAAAGCATTAAAAATATTTTTGAACTTTACAAATATTAAAAAAAAAATAATAAAGTGAGTATATAATGTGAACAAAGAACGTTTTTTATTACTGAATACTGGTAAGGAAAGAAATCAAGTGTGAAATGAGAAAATGGACAAAATCTTTGGTGACTGAAATGCATTCACATTTGTAATTTTTAGAATCTCTTAAAAGATTATACCATGGTATCAATAAATTTGTCAGTGATCGTATTAACCATGGTTTTCTTTGATAACATTACAGTCGAATTTATTAACTTCTATTTTTAAAAATAAAATATATACAAATAAAACCAAAGAGTATATGTATTCTTTTGATTTAAATTATTATTATTATACAATTGTTGTGTTTAAAAGTTATGCAAAAAATCTAATTTTTTATTATTAAAAACATTTTCTCAAAATAATGCCACAAATCAGGATGGAGTAGGTACATGGAGGCTGGAGTAAATTATTTTGATCTTTACCTATTGGAAAGAACCAACTTCTTAGAATTTTTTTGAACTAATACATTAACATTATGTTAATTCCATTTTCTAGCATAACATTTGTGAGAATACTGGAAAAATAATATTTGGGTTATACAGAAGATCAATTTAAAATGGAAGAACTACCAGAAGATATCTCCAAAGCAAACAATCACATAATACACCAAGCCTCAGAAAGGTCTTAAAAATTGGCAACTTCAACCATTTCATATGTTAACAAATCAAATCAATAGTCAAGATAAAGATGTAGAAGCAACAATAAAAATAGTTTTAGCAGAGAATCAGAACAATCTCAAAATAAGGAATCATCAAAAGCTTGTTGACATATGTATAAATGTATATAAACATTTAAGACTTATATTGTATAGAATTTAATTATATATATTATAATAAAATTACAGTGTGAGATATAGATAGTTAACTACTGTTCAAACTTTAGTTGCCATTTTGTAATGTAGAATAGGAATTGAGATAGTTAGTTTATGATGATGATCATGTCTCATATTGGGCAATTTTTAATGCAGTGAAATACTTGCTGATAAGATCATACCCAAATATATTATGTTTATGCTTCTATAGATAAGCAGAAGTAAGGCTTTACAAAACAGAGATCATTTATTTATTGTAGGCAAGAACCTGAAGACCTTCCAGAGATGCCATCATTTGCTTAACTTTTATTTCTATAAAAGCAAGAAAAAGGGATAATGCTAACCAAAGACACTGTCATATGTGTAGATAGCAAGATCAGCCTGAAACAAAGTGATTAAATGTAAATAAAGTTCATTCAGATGATATAATAATAATAATAATAATAATAATAATAATAATAATAATAATAATAATAATAATAATAATAATAATAATAATAATAATAATAATAATAATGATGATGATGATGATGATGATGATGTTAAATAACAATATGTAAATCATGGTATGAATCAATGGCTTTCTTAAAATGGATTCTACTATAAATATATATGTTTATATCAAAGAAAATAAATCTATTACATTATAGTTACAAAATGAAATATACCTTGTCTCAAATTCCATATGTCATTCACTATATTAGCTATGAAAATAATTCAATGATTCAAATTTTATTATGGTTTTAAAATGTTTTAGCACCACATGTGGATTGTTTACAATTTAGAAGAATTATATAAATATAAAACTTTGTCAGAAGGCAATGAATGTTAGTGTCTTACAATAAAAAGATGTATATAAACATTTCCATATATATATATAAAACATTCAAATGTGTGGTAGACAATACTATATGTAAAAAATTTTAATATTTGTGTTAATATTAGAAATACACACACTCTTATATAATTCGGAAAGCAAAACTATATATAAATAAATCGAACCCAATCAATAAATGATAAAATTTGTTGATTCTTCTAACATTTTCGAGGGTATAACCTTCATTTTTAAGAAGTGCAAAAATCATATATATATATATTCTAACTATGATATAATCATTTAAAGGAGTTTTAATGTATTATTGGTAAACGAATAAATTTATATTGCGATTTCTCACGAAGTTATATTTTTACTAAATGAATAGATTTTGTTAAACGAATAAGTTTTGGGCTAGGGGATCGATGTTTAATAGGCTTCCACGTTGTAGCCATTTCTAACCAATGAAATTTAAGGTGAAGATTTTTACTAAACGAATAAATTAATATTTGAGATTTGGACCATTTTCTAACCAAATATAATTTAATGTGTCCATTTAACGACAGATGCATTTTTCAAGTATCAATTAAATATGCAATGCATCAATTATATATATTCTAGTACAATAAGTAAAGATTAAATAATTTCTAAGTATAGATTTAATACAATAATTTCTCAAGTACAATGTATAGACTAATATATTTCATACGTATAAATTAAATATAATCTCCTTCGTGCGACCGCGTTACAAGCCAATTGTAACTAAATAAAATCAATTTAAACAAATGAAGAATTATTCTTTATTTTGTTAACTTTATAAAAACTTATTAAATTAACATAAAACGTATTTTGCAATCTCTCGATTGGTCATCTGCATTGTATTTTAAATATAACTAAAACGATTGGGAGAGCTTACAAATATATATATATTATTGGATAGTTTAAGCTAACTATAACTTTATTCTAACCAATGAGAATTTTATTTAAATGATCGCACATCCACGTTATGGATTGATTATACTATATTCAAATCTATATGGCATTTACACACTTGCAGATAAATTGCATGCCAATTACAACATTTTAAGGATGGATCGATGGATACTTCATCATTCCCAGCTGACACTATTTCTGAGGCCTACTGAGATGATGATGATGATGATACAGAACATCTATAAGCTTAATTGCCAGGGCGCCAAATTGCAGCTCCATAAAATATAAAGGTTAAATCTCAATTCAATACTCTTAGTAATAATATTTCATGAATGGGTTAATACACAATCGATTTAGAGAACACTGAGAACGCATTAAAATTGACAATATTAATATCTTTAAGAATTCCAGGTTATTCTCAGCGCATTCCCCATTCACTATGATTAAAGCTACAATTAAATTTTATTCTAATTATAAAGTTCTATATTCATCTCCACCTTCCTGATCCACTCCTCCATCAATTTCACATCCATATGTCTATTACACTATTATTTATTTAACCATTAAAATTTACCTTTTTATTTTCTTTTACTAGCTCATTTCCTCTCATTATAATCTCTTCTCAGGGTTTTTCGAACAATTAGGTGTGGAAATCGAATAAGCTGCCATAGGTTATTGGTGATAAACACTCCTCTCTTGATCGCCTCCAAGGTGATCTCGGTTGTCTTTAATGCAGTTTAATATCAATTTACATTAAAGCTGGAACATTTTAAGCTTATTAAATCTTTATAAACACATCATAAAACATAGTCGCAATTATAACAAAATTATATAAAATAAAATGCGTCTAGAGAGGTTTGAATACAATGGATGGAGAAAGGATTTTATGCCCACCCTCTGCACTCGCTATCACACAATACTATCTCTATTCACGATTTATATTTCAACAATATTAAATTATTTGGTAATTTTAAGCATTTGAAATTAACCTTTTAAATAGTTTTACTAAATATCAGTTACGTATATGATAATTCAAATATTCATAATAATATATCGATGTATGATTGGATTGGAAATATCTAGATAATAATAACCCACAAAAACATGGAGACACACGCAAATTTTATTTAAAACAAATAACAAATTTTATTTGACAAACTATAATTCAATATCAATACAAAAACATATACATTACATTATATCTACACTTTCTTTTTACCTTAAATATAACAAATACCAGTTTCTTCCCGTTTACAATGCTTTCTCTTTTTATTACTGATATATTTTAGAAAATACATAATCGATTTCTGCCCTAATTAAATTTAATAATTTTAATTAACAAATCTAAAGTTGATATTCCCTCGCAAATTTCTTGATCTTATCCTATCATCCTGATTAAATATTCTTTTGCCCTAATCTTTACAACAGAGATATCTTAAAAATAGTGAGACTAAGTCATTGCAAATAAATTGGCATTAAGATCAAACATCATCATAGTGCACTCTCTATGCTCATGTTCTTATGACACAATAATATTCAAACAATACTACCTTTCCAGCGAAGTTCTCAGCTGGCCATGTAAATATTTATTAAATAAATTTATATACGCATTGCTCATGCCCAATCATTCGTAAGTTTTATTTAACCCTTAACAGTTATTAACTTAATTATTTTTGGCTCGAATGCTAAATCAAATCTACAAAAACAATATTCAAATACACCAATTGCACATACATTATCTGCATTCATTCTGACATTAAATTGAGTTTGCGACCTGGTATCCAATACTTATAATAATGCTCATCATGGCTATCCTCTCATACACATGTAAGGAATATCAAATATTAATATGAGGCAGGCAGTGACCCGAATAAGAGAGAACCTTTTCACTAAGGTTGAGATATGCTAGGATTTTTATCGCTAGTCATATAAAAACATAGGTATACCAAATACCTCTGGCCATCAAAATAAGAAACCTTCTTACGGTGTAGAGAATACTCAAGTGGGAAAACTCTTCCACTGGGTTCAAATACTTTATGAATATAGCATAAATCTTAGTGAGTTAAACTTCACTGAGTTTGTGGAGATCTCTGTCTATCCACACACATACAGGTCGAAACATCAAATTATACAAGTAAAACTTTCACAACTTTAATATTCTTGCAAATTAGTGTACTGGAATATGAGCCCATAAATTTTCCAAGCATAAATCAGCTTGTTTCTGGCCTTAAATCTATGATAACAATAATAATAAGCAATAAGAAATGCGCACAAAATCCTCAAAACTATTTCCATGCACTTTTATAAAATAAAATAAACATGATGATGATGCAATTCAATAGACAAGCAATTCATCTATAAGTCTCGAGCATTTGACAATAACTTCTGATACCAACAATAATATCTCTAAGTGTTTTCTTTTTTTTAATTAAAAAAAAATTGTTTGTAAAGCATTTTAAATAAGGCATATCAGAAGACATGATATAGATTTCATCTACCCCCAAAATGACCATAATAGCAAAAGCATTTAAATAAACATATATAAAATCATCTGAAATCAATTTCTACCCCCAAAATAATACAATAGTAATTATTACATGAATTAATTTTAAAATAGATGATATACGTGATACACTACAAAGAAAGAAATTTGTTGTTTTTTATATATATATATTAAATGTCCTACACACATAAAGAGCGAATAATAATAATAATAATAATAAAAATTATACTTATATAAGTCTTTTAGCAGGTGTCTTTCCAGGTTCCTGATTTCTCCTTTTTTTTTCCTCCTTGACCGGTTTATAATAGCATATAAGTCCTTGTAGTAAAAAGTTCTTTTGATAGAGTTCGGTTCCTTTGCTATCATATATACAGTTTTTATTTTGCTGAATGTGTTCCTCATTTCCAACTCTAGGTAGATTACCTTTAAACTTTGTAATTTTCTGCAGGTTTCAGTTAAACAGCCTTCATTTAACTTTTTCACAATATCAGTCTGTTTTTGATTGTCCTTTTCCAATTTTAATTTCATTTTATATGTTTAAATTGACTTACATATACATCAAACTTTTGAGTTTTAAATTTTACTATTTGCATATATATATATAACGATATTAAACTCAAATTTTAACTTCTGTGGTTTAAATTTTTATTACCATCTGTTGAATAGCTTGACTTCTGGAGGTTCAAGTGTGTGTGCCCACTTAAAATTTACTCACAATACATTGTCTTCTTCTTATTAAGACAGTGTTTGATTTAGCCAAATTATTCTGAAAAGACCAAAAATTACAATAATAATGATTTTAAATTTTATAAGACAGTTTTCTTTAAGTCAATGAAAGAAAACTGTCACAGAACAGCCAGTTTAAAATAAAATAAAAGCCCTTTTCTTCTCTAACACAGCTTTTATAGAGACATCCATCTGTTTATTATCTTTATAATTAATTGACATGTTCCCCCTTCTCAATCAATTTTAACCTTTTTGCTCTTTCAAAAAAAAACAGGCACAAATTTCATTTTAAACAGACACAATTAACTTTACAGTTAACAGTTATAATTGCCAATTAATTTTTGATATTTGACAGACCAGACTGACCATCATCTGGTCTAAATTAATGGTCAACATAAATTCTTTGGTAAGATCTGTGTCTTTGAAGGAATGATAATTAACTGAGTAATATAACACTTGAACTCATACCAGAAGTAATCTTACTTTTTCCCTTTAATAGTGAAACCAGATATATATTACAGCTGTTTCAAACTCAGACTTTAAATTAAATTTAGCTGCTAATATTAAACTTATTAAAAATGATTTTAATTTCTTATTTAAAATTGCTTTACAACATGTAAGAAATGATTATTAATTGTAAATTGTACCATTAAGATCTACAATTAAATTATACACACACACACACATCGCAGGTATATACTTTTCTTTAAATTTAGATTTTTAATGCCTTAATCTTTATTTATTACAACTATTCTACCTATATTATTATTATTTTATTTTTTTTATTTACTTTCATGAATTATTTATTTCTAACCTAGCATAAAATAATGACCACTCACCATCACTATCTAATATAGTTTTCAACAATGACACATCTCCCTATCAACAAATGTGTAAATCTTGCTTTTTCTAATATTTTCTTAATATCAATTTAACCCATAAATTAAAATAAAATAATCCTCTGGTTATAAACACATTAACAATAAATTTTTAGATTGCTTACTAGTCAAACATATGCAATCCCTTATAAATATGGGTTCAAACTCAGTCTTTACTAAAATTTTCTTATCACAGGAAAAAAATACATATATTATGAGGAAAATCTGGATGTAACCTTCTCTTTCATAGCTAACTTAAAAAAATGGAGCCTTGGACAAATCCAAGGGCTACAATATAAACTGTAACCTTATATTTTAGTATAAAATATAAAGATCAATGTAACTGGTATAAAAATTTCTCTGTCTTCTTTTGGTGATTTGATTGCCTTGGTTTGCGTTTTTGAATAGATTATTCTCTTGCATTCAAGATAATTTATTAGAGAGAATAAGTAATATTTTGCCTTACTTATTGTCTGTGTTATTTTAATGTATTTAAATTGCTTCTTTCCATCCACTGATTTGTATCAAAATATGTTTAACTTTTTAAAAATTGACAACACATTAAATTTAGTAAAATGTGATTGAAAATAATAATAATTTTATTTGTTTAAAATAGTCTTAGAAATTATTTTCATTGAATTAAAAACCCATTTATTTAACTAATTTTTAATTATAAGATAAAAATATAGTAATTACATATGCGTTTCAATGTAAAAAAAAAAAAAAGAGCGCCATTAAAGAGATCGTCTGCGATAAGGTTGCTGTTACAGAAAAAGAAAATGGTGTAAGAATAAAATGTATGTAAAATATGATAAGCTTATTTTTTAAAAATAGTTAATAAGTAAACGGATTTACCAAAAAGTTTTCTACAAATGTAAACATAAAATGGTGATATTTAATAATAGAATGAAGTGCTAAATTTGTGTTCGGGTCAGCTAGCCAAGTGAATCAAATCGCTAATAATTTTCCAATATTTACACTTAAAAATATGTCGGAGCTTTCAAATTTAAGAGCAGAATTAATTGCAGAATCTCGGTATGTTTGGACTATTTTATTATTCTACAATTTGGCAAAACTAAATAGATGTTTTAATTACAGAAGTTTTTTAAATATGAAAACTTTCTTTTTAAAAAAGAAGAGGTTTAAAATCAAAGTTAAATGTTAAAGTTATTAACATGGTTTAATATTTCCGTTTATAATTTAAAATAATATAGCATTGATTAATTTATTTAACTTTATACTGCCAGTAATGTATTTGCTAGTTAATTTGTTTACCATTTGAATAATGAAAACAGTCTTCAAATAATTAACAAACTACTTTCTAATTTTATCGTTAATTTGGAATTATTAAATTATTTGCTCTAATTAGTATCCCTAAATTTAAATGTGGATAAATAAATATTAGCCTGGATGTTATAAACTTGGAACAGTTTTATATAGAAATGTAGAATTTAATAACTTATGAAGAACATTTTCATTTAAACTCTGCGTGTCATGTTTTTGGAATTGTTTTATATTTATGGAGCCACGTAAAATCATTAATTTAAAAGTGCTTATAATATCTAAGACAAATAGATAGAATTACATTTATGGAATTCAACTATAATTATAATTATTACTTTGTGTATTTATTGTTCAAGACATTTTTACATGGATTTCACGGATCATATTTATTATTATAAAATGCTGTACAATTTAATTTGTCACACGCACACTTGCTAGAATTCATGTATTTAAGTAAGAATGAATTAATTTAATTTTATTGTTATATGAACTTGTATGTGAAGTTCATGAGTTATATTTTATTAGGTTTAAATTAAATTAATGGGATTGAATAAAATACTTATTCAAGGGAATAGCGCTTGCGAAAAAGCTTGAAAATTACTAATGAATTTATGATATGTGTCAACCTCTCATGAAGTGTCTTGTGAGTCTTTCCAGAGTTCTATTCCTATACTAATGTCACTTATATTACATTGTTGCTATGTTTTATTTTAAGCAAGATAATTTAATATATTAGTTGTCCTGATTAGTGAAACACTTTTTATTATGCAAGAACCCACATCTGCTAAAATGTTAGTGTTTTCTGAATGGTCAGAATAACTGAGGAGGATGATTTTTGCACTTTAAATGTGAAGTAAATAGTAATATTGCTTTATAATGTTAAAAGGCATTAATCTGTGCTGGTGGTTAATCCGCAGATTAATTAATTGCCACTTTCTGTATTTTACACTCATTCCTGCGCTGGTGGTTAATCCGCGGAATTGTGTAATTATATTTATTGCTTTATGATGGTGTATAAATCCACAAGGCACTCAGTGTTATATAATTCCTATGTGTAGATGAATGCATCCACAGGAATATGATTTTACTTCATAAATATAAGTTTGGGCAAAGTATTTTGGTTATTCTGCTAAAATCATCTTCTTCCATTTATAAGCATAATTTATAAGTTAAGTCATAAAGTGTAGCAGGACATTCTATCTAAGTTACCTCATAATAATTAACTGTTTGTTAATTAGTATTTTATCTGAATTGAAGTTTAAATTTTCATTTTTATTTAGCATTAGCATTATAGCTAAATCCTACAAATATAATATTATTTATTACATTGTTATAGGTCTACAGTATAGGTTTATTGGTTCTGGAACTGACATTGGATATTTCATGAGTTGATGTTGAATTTTTGTATAATTTCCTCAAGACATCAATTATATCAAATTGTAATATAATGTATGATTAGGCTTTATAAAACTGTGCCTATGATATGTTATTGAAGGAAGCCAATGGAATTATAATTTATTTATTTATTTTATTTGTTTATTTATGTATTTAGTTATTACATTAAACATCAATTACTTATTAGTCATAAAAATTGTAAATAAATATTGATTTATAATTAAACTTACTGTGCCGTTGCTATTTGTCATTCATAAAATCAGAAATCATATATCTTGAATAGAGCATACATTGAAGTACATACTATTGTCAGCATGATATAAGAGTTTAGTAATATTTTGAGAAAAACATTTGAATGCTTTTTGTCCTTGGTAGTTTATGATGTGTAAGGTACAATAAAATCCCATTTACCTTTTCCATCATTTAAGCTTTGCGTAGTTGATTCGAGTACATGATACAAAATTGATTGATTTTATAAACTTATAAACAGATTTACCAGATAATGACATGATTAAATGTATTTACTTAATGTTTTAATTGTCATTCATCAGTATAACAAGAGTCTCATTGATATTTATTAAATTATAGAAAAGAACCCAAGTATTCCATGTTTATTTATTATTGCAAAGCTCTTACCTAGACTAGCATTTGTATTAAAAATCATATATGTAATTTTAAAATTCATAATCTTTAGTAGTTCCACAAATTATACCATCTTGTTCATGGTCGGCCATAAGGTCTCATGCGATGAAAAATCGCAAATTAAGGTTTGAAGGATAATAAAATTGCATACCTATAGTTTGTTTAATGTATTTTCACATACTACTATGATAGGTCTTCGCGGTACACCCTGGCTGTGACCAGATTAGATCATAACAATTTTATGTTATATCATTAGTTTTGTTTGTGGTAATTTGCTCCAGATTTCGGTTATAGTCTTTGGTGCATAATATAGATGGCATGATATGCTTTTGGTTATAGTTCTTGGCACCACAATGATGGGAGCATTCAGTTAGATTGATGGGTACAGTTCTTGGCTGCCCAATGATTAAAGCCATTGGTTATAAAGAATTCTATTACAGTTCTTGGTGCCAATATGGTAGGCATTGGTACGTCCCTTCAGTCTATTGGGTTATAGTAAGGTGGGTCTGATTATAGTAGTTCTCCGACATCAAGGTATTAAGCTTGATTAATGTTGATGGTTACAGGTGAGCTCTTGGAGTCTGTCAATGTGTGGCCTGATCGTCCAATTGATGATGGTTACAATATATATATATTGTAACCATATATTTTAGTATAAAATATAATAATTGATGTAACTGGTATAAAAATTTCTCTGTCTTCTTTTGGTGATTTGATTGGCTTGATTTGCACTTTGAACGGATTACTCTCTTATATTCAAAATAATTTATTAGAGAAAATGGGTAATGTTTTGCCTTACTTGTTGTCTATATTATTTTAATAAATTTAAATTGCTTCTTTCCATATACTAATTCATATCAAAATGTTTAACTTTTTAAAAATTTTGACAACACATTAAATTTGGTAAAATATTATTAAAAATAATAATAATTTTTATTTGTTTAGAATGGTCTTAAAAATTATTTCCATTGAATTAAAAGGACCATTTTGTTCAACTAAATTTAATTATTAAAAATAAATACAGTAATTACGTATGCGTTTCAATGTAAAAAAGAAAGGAGCGCGAATTAAAAAAAAGATCGTCTGATAGTGTTGCTTTTGGGGGTAAAAAGAAAAGAAAATGGTAAAAGGCAAATGGTGTAAATATGATAAGCTTATTTTAAAATAGTTAACAAGTAAACGGATTACCATAAAGTTTTCTATAAACGTAAAAATAACATAGTGGTATTTAATAATAAGATGAATTGCTAAATTTAAAAGTCTGTTCAAGTCAGCTAGCCAGGTGGATCAAATCGCCAATAATAATTTTCCAATATTACATTTGAAATATGTCGGAGCTTTCCAGTTTAAAAGCAGAATTAATTGCAAGATTTTGGTATGTTTTAAAATATTTATTATTCTACAATTTGGAAAAATTAAATAAGTATTTTAATTACAGAAGTTTTATAAATATGGAAATTTGCTTTTTAAAAAAGAAGAAGTTTAAATTAAAGTAAAATGTTAAAGTTATTAACATAGTTTAATATTTCCGTTTATAATTTTAATAAAAAATATAGTATTGATTGATATTTAACTTTGCAATGCCAGTAATATATTTGCTAGTTAATTTGTTTACCATTTGGATAATAAAAACAGTCTTCAAATAATTAATCAAAGCTATTTTCTAATTTTATCGTCAGTTTGGAATGATTAAATTAATTGCTATAATTAGTATTCTTAGATTTAAGCGTGGATAAATAAATATTAGCATGGATGTGATAAACTTGGAACGGTTTTAATAGAGAAATGTAGAAATTAATAACTTATGAAAAAACATTTTCATTTAAACTCTGCGTGTCATGTTTTGGAATTGTTTCATGTTTATGGAGCCACGTAAAATCGTTAATCTAATAGTGCTTATAATAACTAATACAAATGGATAAAATTACATGTATGGAATTCAACTATAATTGTAGCTATTACTTCGTATATTTATTGTTCGACACATCGTACATGGATTTCACGGATCATATTTGTAGTTATAAAATGCTATACAATTTAATTTGTGATACACACACCTGCTAGAATTCATGTATTGAACTATAAAATGCTATACATTTAATTTATATTACACACACACCTGTTAGATTTTATGTATTTGATGAATAATGCATTACTTTAATTTTATCGTTATATGAACTTGCATGTGAAGTTCATAAGTTATATTTTATTAAGTTTAAATTAATAGGGGTTGAATAAAATACTTATTCAAGAGAATAGCGCTTGCGAAAAAGCTTGAAAAGTACTAAATGAATTTATGAGATGTATCAATTTTTCATGAGGTATTTTGGGAGTCTTTCCAGATTTCTATTCCTATACTAATATTACTTATATTATATTACATATGTTTTATTTTAAGCAAGATAAGTTAGTACATTAATTGTCCTGATTAGTGTAACATTTTATTATGCAAGAACCCACATTTGCTAAAATGTTAGTATTTTCTGAATGGTCAGAATAACTGAGGAGGATAATTTTGCACTTTAATGTGAAGTAAATAGTAATGTTGTTTTATAATGTTAAAAGGCATTAATCTGTGCCGGTGGTTAATCTGCAGATTACTTAATTGCCATTTTTTGTATTTTACACTCATTCCTGTGCTGGTGGTTAATCCGCGGAATTGTGTAATTATACTTATTACTTTATGATGGTGTATAAATCCACAAAGCGTTTAGTGTTATTTAATTCCTATGTGTAGATGAATGCATCCACAGGAATATGGTTTTACTTCATAGATATAAGTTGGGCAAAGTATTTTAGTTATTCTTCTAAATCATCTTCTTCCATTTGTAAGTATAATTTATAAGTTAGATCATTAAATTGTAGCAGGACATTCTATTCAAGTTATCTCATAATAATTAACTGTTGGTTGATTATTTACCTGAATGTAAGTTTAAATTTTCACTTTATTTAATGATTGCATTATAGCTAAATCCTACAGATATAATATTATTTATTATATTATTATAAGTTTGCGGTATAGATTTATTGAATCTGGAAATGACATTAGATGTTTCATGAGTTGATGTTGAATTTAGTATCATTTCCTCAATACATTCATTATATTAAATTGAAATATAAGGTATGATTAGGTTTTTAAAAACCGTACCTATGATATGTTATTGAAGAAAGTCGATGGAATTATAATTTATTTATTTTATTTGTTTATTTATGTCTTTAATTATAACATTAGAATTAATTACTTATTATTCATAAATTTGTAAATAAACGTTGATTTATAATTAAACTTACTGTGCCGTTGCTATTTGTCATTCGTAAAATCAGAAATCATAAACCTTGGATAGAGCATACATTGAAGTACATACTATCGTCAACATGATATAAGAGTTTAGTGATATTTTGAGAAAACATTTGGATGCTTTTCGTCTTTGGTAGTTTATGATGTGTAAGGTACAATAAAATCCCATTTACCTTTTCCATCATTTTAGCTTTGCGTAGTTGATTCTAGTATACAATATAAATTGATTATTAAACCTGTAAACAGATTTACCAGATAATGACATGATTGAATATATTTACTTAACGTTTTTAAATTGTCATTTGTCAGTATAATAAGAGTCTCAGTGATATAGTAAACTATAAAAAAAAGAACCCAAGTATTTATGTTTATTTATTGCAAAGCTTTACCTGGACTAGCATTTGTATTAAAGATCATATAGATGGTTTAAAATTTCATAATCTTATGTAGTTCCACAAATTATGCCATCTTGTACATGGTCGGCCATCGGGTCTCATACAATGAAAATCGCAAATTAAGGTTTGAAAGATAATAACATTACATACTTATAATTTGTTTAATGTATTTTATCATACTACTATGATAGGTCTTCACGGTACACCCTGGCTGCGATCAAATTAAATCATAAAAAGTTTATGTTATATCATTGGTTTAGTCTGTGGTAAGTTGCTCCAGATGTTGGTTGTGGTCTTTGGTGCACAATATAGATGGCATGATATGCTTTTGGTTACAGCTCTTAATAGCTGACAATGTGCAGCGGGAATTGATCGGTGATCAAGGTTACAATTCTTAGCGCACTTATGTTTTGGTGATATTATGTAGTTGGGACAACAATCGAACGGTTACAATATATATATATATTGTACCGAAGTACATTGATATTTAATTAATTTTATGAATCCCATGTTTTAAAATATAAAAATTTAAAATTGAGAGAATAAAATGTAAAAACTAAAGAGCAGAGGGGGAATTTGTTATTAAATAAAAATAAACTGTAGACGCTGTTAAAAATAATAAGAAAAATAAACTGTAAACGCTTTTTAAAATAATAAGATTTTTTTTTTGTTTAAAAGAGGAAAAAGAAGTCTTGTATTAAAAAAATAATTTTAATATTCTTTAAATGAATTTATAATACAATAAATAAAGAGATTTCATTTTATTTTATAATAAAATAATTAAATATATGTGTGTGTGTATGTGATTTTTAATAAAAAATAGAAGCAAAAGCTGATTTATTTCACGAGACCAAAGACACTGCTGCTAATAAAGTTTTCCATTGTTTAAAACAGTATAAATAGTTCACCATTTTATTATTCTAAAACTTGTGTGTGCGGTGTTTATTTCTTGAAGTAATATCTCCAAAAATGGTTGCATTGTTAAAACCAACATGGTGTGCAGTCGACCGAAGCCACTCTATGCATTTAAGATCTGCAATTAGTTTGGAAAGTGATCATGTTTAAATAGACTAAACAAACAGCAGGGTGTGTGTACGCCAAACCAGCCACGAAAATCATACTATGTCACTGGATCTATGGCGGAGTCATTTACTGTTCGTCAATGAGTTAAAAATAATTCCATTGTGCTCTTTCCATCGTATTAAAAAAAATCCTAGGTAATTATTTGACTTTGATATCTTAATATTCCCAATTTCTTCTTAAAATAAAAGATAGACTTTATTAAAAGAACTTTGAACTTTATGAATTAATCTTAAAAATAAAACTTTAAACTTCAAAAGATAATATTTGCAATAATAAAAGTAAGTAAAATCAGCTTCTATTATTAAATAATATTTTTGAAACAATTTCATGCACATATGTGTGATTTGATTTTTCTTTTTGTTTGTTAAAGGAAAAAAAAAAAAGAAATAAAATATAATGTAACGTGTATACTTTATTTGCTAAAGTAATGTATTAAAATGTTTTATTTTAATTTTTAAAAAAGAAGTGTGTGTGTTTCATTATAAGATAAAATGATTAATTTATTTTAGAATGAAAAAATACTTAAATTATTTTTCTTAAAATATTTATGTTTATTTTGATACATGCAGGTAAGTATAAATATTTATTTTTCTTAATAAAAGTAGGAGGAAAAAAATCTAATTATTGATAATAGTATTTCATAAAAGATTCGCTAAGTTAAAGATCTAAATTCTTCGGCAGTCAGTATAATATTAGTATTATGGTTTTAAAGGATTGAAGTATTATTTTGAATGGTTCGGGAAATTATTTTAGTTTTTTTTTATAAAAATAGTAGTAGCTTCAAGGGGCATTTAAGATACTGTTGTTTGTCTATTAGTGGGTGGTTGGAAACCGATTGAGCTAGCAGGGATTTCAGGTACCAAATTATGCTGATCAGATAGACATGCTAATTCTAACATAATTAGCTGGTGCCTAAGGGATTTTCTTTCTTTTTTTAAAATAAAATAAAGTGTTTATTTGGTCGGTGTATATTTGGTAGTCGAGCATTGGGTGTTATTGGTAGTTCACTACTGATGATAGTTGACACTTTATCTGAAAACCAACCACTTTCTGGGAGGGAAGTTTAGGAGGACAAAGTATAATAAAATATTAATTGATATTTTTTGTCGATAGTTGTTGTTGTTTCTCATATTTAATTGGTAATTTTAGGGGGAGTTGAGAGGCAGTTGGTTCAATATATATATATATATATATAATATTTTGAATACTTCTCAAACTATAGCAAATGACAATACATTTTTAAAGTTAAAAAGATATCTCTTTAACTTTGTCCTCCTTTATATATCAGGAGTATTGTCTACAATGCTTTTATCCCTTCTAGAAAAAGCATTGTAGACAATCCTCCTGATATATGAAAGAGGACAAAGTTAAAGAAAGAACTCTTTAACTTTAAAAATATATTTTCATTTGCTGAAGCTGGAGGCTATTCAATTATATTTAAAAAACAATGGCAATGAATTAATCTCAAAACCTTTATAGCACTGTAAATTATTTATACATTGTATACATAAATATAGATAGAAATCAAACCAAATTAAATTATTCATGATTTTTCAAAAAAAAAATTGAAAGGAAACTAAACAATTAGTTTATTAAAATACAAATTTTACACTAAAATGTGAAATGTTAGTACAATAAGTAAATATATTAAAACTTGGTTACCATTTGACCTTTTTAGGGCAATGGTTGCAATACTTTATGTAGATGATGAGAGTCTCTTCTTTCAATTTTTTGTCATGGTAAACAAGTTTTCGTATTTTTTGTAGTCACATTTGAATGTTTAATATATTTTAGTGACTCACTAGAATTGAAAAAAGCTAGTTTTCAACTCTCCATATTAAGCTTTTCTTAACATATCTTACACATGCAGCCCTTAATCCAAGTAGCAATAAAATAGTTGAATATCAGTCTAAACAAAAGTTTTCTTTGCAAGTTATTTTCATGTACTTAAGCCCAGCATTTAGTCTTATCCATGGTGATTTTGGAAAGCATAAGTAACACTCCTGTATTCTGACAGATTTCTTTATTCTCACTTACTTTAAGCTTTTAATTTTCACTTTAATATTATTCCGGTATTATTTAACAGAATATAATTAATTTGACTTCATTTGATAGATATTTTCGTTCAGAAATTAAATAAATTTTTAAAAAATCACATTTGATTGATGGAATTATTTTAAAAATTAGATTTTACTCAAAACAAAGCATTGTTTTATCATCAAATCTTCTTTATGTGATATTTGTTTTTAAAATCTGAATGAATTATTTTTAATATCTAGTAAACATATCAATTTATGTTTTAAAAGTTTAAATATTTTTTATAATTTTTACAATATCACTAAATGTTTTAAGAGACTGCTTAGTGATTACATTTTTAGACAGTTGTATTTCCGCCGACCATAATCTCTATGGTAACATTATTCAAAAGAATATATTCTTTTATATTTAAAAGTAAAACATTTCTGTAAAAAATAAATATGTAATAATATATATTTTAATTTTCAATAATTATTATCCAATTGCTATATAAAAATCATCATAAACTTTCCAAAAAATCATGTTTTTAGACCATCAAAATATTTTCTCAAGATAATCTCAAAGTTTGAGATTGCTAAATATATAATAGGCACACATCATCAAAGAGTTTAAGAAACTTTGAAGACCTGCTTATCGATTGTCCTGAAATTTTTTGGTATTTTTAAAATTAAAATATTAGAAAAAAATATATGGGAATTTTAAAGTTATAAAAAAAAAGGTTCACAAATTTTCTCAGTAGAGGATGAATAATGCAAATTCAATTTCTTGACTTCCAGCCTAATAAAACATCATAATGAAAAATGGAAAAAATATGAGTACTCCTTTATGATGTAGCATTATCCAGTTGTAATTCATGGTTTTTAATTTCCTCAACAGGATCCTGATGCCACATTTATATGTTAATCTGAAGGTTTTACTTGATTGATGATGTTTGTTAGCAACATATAACATACAAGTTTTAGACAAGTTCTTTTCTTTCAGGTTTTATTTACGATCAAGGAATGCTATAAGTATACAAAAAAACTGACTAAACTAGAAATATTAACACTAAAGTAAATCTTTCACACTATTTGTGAAGTAATTTTGTACAAAAAAACCTCATTGGGAAGGCAAAACAGAATTCCTCTTTAATATGTAAAATCCCATGCCAGATAGATTCCTTTGCCACTTGAGTAAATATATTGACTGCCTTGCATTTAAAAATTACCACTACAGTGTCATATAATTTTCACTACTTGCTATGCAAAGCAGAGCAAATTCCTTTGAGAAAAACTAACTGTACAACTTGCATCACAGACAAAAAAGAAATTTATGGTAATTATCTATTGAATTATTATTGGTTATCATAATAAACCAATTTTAGCTGTTTATTTCATTGTTAGTCGAAACCTAATCTTTAAAATAAGACTAGTTTACAAACTGAATGCCCAAAATGTATTCATTTAGAACAGACCTAAAAATAATAAAACTAAAATAAATAAAACAATTGTAAAATATAAAAATGTAATAATTAAAAAATACAAAAATTACAAGCATTTCCATTTTTCTAGTTAGCTATCTCCTTACACGAAGACTGATTAAGGTTGCTAGGC
Organism: Epiperipatus broadwayi; assembly: GCA_028023455.1. Classification (NCBI taxonomy): domain Eukaryota; kingdom Metazoa; phylum Onychophora; class Udeonychophora; order Euonychophora; family Peripatidae; genus Epiperipatus; species Epiperipatus broadwayi. The sequence goes on from JAQFVV010012424.1 coordinate 9,397,273, forward strand.
AACAGAGTTTCCAGTCTCTTAACCGTTTATCCTAGCATTTCAATTTTAAAATTAAATTTAACCATCCTTTTGACTTTGTTTAAATATATTTACTATAATTGCTCTTATTCTATTTTTTTAGAAAAAATTCTAACATAGTTTTTTGAATTAACTTTAATTAATTAATTTTTTTAAAAAAGTAATTCAATTATATATATATATATAAAACTATTGTTAGATGTATAATTTCTTTTACATATGATTGTTTTCCAGTTTCACTTTATATTATGCTTAGATTATAGGTATTATTTACCATATTTACCAATACTTTTATTTTAATCAATGTTAATATCATTGTTTTTTTTCTTTTAGAAATGACGTAGAAACTCTTGAATCATATTCCAAGATTTGAAAACCTTTAGTACAGAAGTTTTGCAAAAATATTCTCTGTAAACCTTTAATAAAATAAACGATATGTCACAATATATATACTTTTTTTAAAAAATAAGCATTATTACACCTATCCTTTATTAAATAAAAGACAGGTGTTGTGATATTATGAAATGTGTATATTTTGTCTAGACAATTCAACTAAAATTGACATTAATTATTATAATCAGGCTCGTGTGTATACAGCTGATTTCCATTATGAAAGTGTATTTGGACTTTTATCAATAAAAAAGTAAGTTGTTAGACAAATACAATATAGTTGACAATTTTCACACATATGCTTTACAAAACTTTCAAAAACTAGATAGTTTAAGGTTATCTGTTAAGATTCATATAAATTATAATTAACTGTCGCACGTTTTTGATGTCTGATCTTATCGCTTATTGCACACACATACACAACCACAACGTGATTTAATATATATTGCATAATAACTTTTTACTATTTGAAAGCATACCAAGTAAGACAGAACGGTTATTGTGGTCTCATATAGAGTTTTCAAATAGTTCCCTATAAATCAAGACTACACAATAGTACCACAATAAAAACAATGACAAAGAAAACATTATTTATTAATGAATGGCGAAAGTTCTAGAAATTTTGCATACTTATATATTCAAACGAATTGGTTCCGTGTCCATTATAGGTTTAGTACAAATCTAAGCAGATCTACAGTTAATGCTAACCGAGCATACAAAATGGCATTTAGACTATACAGACTTAAATACAAAAGTGAATTTATAGATATCATTAATTTGCGTGTGTATGTATATTTTAAAATACTGAAAATGGAAAAATGACTTCTTTTTAATGTCTTCCAATAAAATTAAAGTATGGAATTAATTTTCATTTATTAAAGGGAGACAGACTTAAAAAAAGAATTTTTCCATATCAAACTGAAGCATTAAAATATAAATTATAAAAAAAATTTAGTGGGGGGAAAAAAAAAATTTTTTTCTCACATTAAGAAAAAAAACCCCCAAATCAATTTAATGAAAAAATTTTTCAAAGGTGAATTTTTAAAAGTTGTGAGGGCAGTAAGTTTGACACTTATCAATTAAACTGTAGTAATTGGCTATCTATATATATACTGAACAATGATAAAGATATGTGTAAGAGATTGTGATCTGGTCCAACTGATGAGTGCTGGTTCAGCACGAAATGCATATCTTGGGGATTATACATCTTTTTCACATCTTTTGGCATATATTTATGATTACACCCCACCACAAGGTGTTAAAAGTGAATAGAAACTATTATCCCAATCATTACCTTTCATAAGAATGATGTAGTGGAAATTACACTACAGAAATATTGTTGATTAAGTGGATAATCTTTAGTCCAATGAAAGACTAATAAAAATTATTAATATACTGAATCAAGGTCTCCATAAAATGTATGAAGTTATTAACTTAAGTCGGCCAATATTGATAAAAATGTTCATTAATTGTTTAAAGTATATAAAGAAAACTTTGTGTAATTAAATTTTATGTAAGTTAAGTAAACAAGAGCATTAAGAAAATAGTAAAAAATCTTTATAAAATAAAAATAAGATTAAAAGATTAAGTTGTTTATGAAACAATAAAAATTATCTCATAATAACAAGAAAAGAGAGATATTGATTAATGGGCATTTCCATAAAAAATACTATTTTACTTAATTACTTACAGCATTCTATTACTCTCATTATTGCAAAATGATTATGGGGATTATGATGGTAATTTCTATTCAGATAAGAGAAGCTACCAACAAAAAAGCCAACTACTTGTAGCCGCCAAATAATCTATCAATTGAGAACTACTTTGAATCAAGCAGAAACAATTGTACAGGTAATTATTATTACACATTCCCTAAATCTAAGGATGATATTTCATGATAAGTCTCTAAGTTTTCTTTTAGGGCAATACATTGATCAATTTGTGAATGTAACCCAAACATAATATAGAAGCAATTACAAACTCTACACAGAACTTTATTAAAAGTGAAATTTCATATTAATTATTTAATAGAATTTGTTTTCTTTGTAAATTTGTTAAAATTCTCTTTTCATTGGAATTTTTTTGTCATACAATATATAAATAATAATAGCAATAACAATAATAACAACAACAACAACAGTAATAATAACTACAGTTGTAGACCTAGTTGAATGATAAACCACTTAAAAATACTATCTTATCTTAAATTCTTTAATTACTATTAAAGTTTGAAATGGCAAAGTAAAATTTATGACAATAATGAATTTAAAAGAAAACTAATCAGTAAAAATATAAAACACAATACCCGTTTTAAAATATATGTATAAGAAATAACAAAAAGATTAACGGTGAATATAATATTATAGTCTAAATTATTTTGTAGCGCTTTCAATTACGTGGTAATCCTTGTCAGCTTTAACGGAATTTCAAAATTTAAACTTAATGCTATGTATATCTCCATAAGCTGTGTATGGCCGTATTTGCAGTTTGCCTATTAATAACATCGTTCTTATATTTATCAATTAATATTGCCTCTTTAATTTTTCTCTTTTTATGATTTCTTTCTTCCATTAATATTTTTATTTCATTACTATCAAATGTAAATTTATAATTACAAGTTTTTTCATGGTCAAAGAATACTGAGGCTGTATTAAATTGACTATTTATGTTATTTTTAATTCGATTATATAATAATTGATGCTCCTTCAATCTTTTTTCCACAGAACATCTCGATTCACTGATGTAAAATTTTTGACACCTACATGAAATTTGATAAATTATATTACTTTTTTGTAATTTAGGAATTATACACTTAGAATTATTACTCAATCTATTAACATTTGGAGGAACACAAAATGAAATATTATACCTTTCTTTAAATATATTCTTGATTAATTTATATTGCATGTTATTTACAAACGGTATAGATATCCATTTTTTATTATCTAAAGTAATTGCATCTTTTTATCAATTTGTTGATAAAATTAAAAATATAAAAATAAATGATAATGATTTATTAGATTCATTGGATGTAACAGAATTATATGGATCAATTAATCATCTTGAATCTATAAATTTAATTGAAATTGAACTAATTAATATGACTGTAAATAAACATTTAATAAACTTTATTATTGAATCACTAAAATTTATAAGTGATAATATTATTGCAACATATAATGATAGGTTTTATAAAATGAGTAAAGAATGGCCAATGGGATTACCTATGGTAGCACAAATTTGTAATTTTACATTGTCGAAATATGAAGATATTATATTTAATTCTTATAATTTTGAAGATATTAAAATTTATGCTAGATATGTTGATGATGTTTTTGTTTGTGGTCCTAGTGACATTATTAATGTTCTATTACATAAACTGAATAATTTAAACAATTTAAAATGGACTATTGAGAATGAACAAAATGGAAAAATTAAATTTTTAGATTTACAAATATTTAAAGATGCTACTGATTTGAATTATAAATTAATTTTTAAACCTATTGGAGAAAGAGGATATATTCATTTTAAATCACGTGTTCCAATGATACATAAAATGGCAAGTCTAAAATCATTTTTGCATCGCAATGATAAACTATGTAAATATAAGAGTGATAAAATTTTAAATATTGAATTCTTTGCTAATGAACTTTTAAAGGTTGGTCATGATAAAAACCAAATCTTGCATACAGTAAATTCACTTAATAATAAGAAAAGTGTTTGCAGTGGTACTTTAGATAATAAAAAATGGATATCTATACCGTTTGTAAATAACATGCAATATAAATTAATCAAGAATATATTTAAAGAAAGGTATAATATTTCATTTTGTGTTCCTCCAAATGTTAATAGATTGATTAATAATTCTAAGTGTATAATTCCTAAATTACAAAAAAGTAATATAATTTATCAAATTTCATGTAGGTGTCAAAAATTTTACATCGGTGAATCGAGATGTTCTGTGGAAAAAAGATTGAAGGAGCATCAATTATTATATAATCGAATTAAAAATAATGTAAATAGTCAATTTAATACAGTTTCAGTATTCTTTGACCATGAAAAAACTTGTAATTATAAATTTACATTTGATAGTAATGAAATAAAAATATTAATGGAAGAAAGAAATCATAAAAAGAGGAAAATTAAAGAGGCAATATTAATTGATAAATATAAGAACGATGTTATTAATAGGCAAACTGCAAATACGGCCATACACAGGTTATGAAGATATACGTAGCATTAAGTTTAAATTTTGAAATTCAGTTAAAGCTGACGAGGATTACCACATAATTGAAAGTGCTACAAAATAATTTAGACTATAATATTATATTCACCGTTAACCTTTTTGTTATTTCTTATATATATATATATATATATATAGTTATTTGCTTTGAAATTAACTTGTTGTTTAAATCATCATTTTAAAATTAATAAATTGATTAACAATAAAAACAAAGGAAAATAGAGACCTGTCAGTCATGGCACTAATATTAATGATTTGATTAAATTCAAAATACATCATAGCTTATGCAGAAATTATTAGTATTCGACAAAAAAATCAGTAGCAAAGTGCAAATGACAATAATTTTTCAACTTCTTCTAAAACTAACACAAGATTCAGAAGGACAAATTCATATTGAAAGATTACATCTCACTGCAATGCAAAATCAGACACACACATACACCCTGCTAATTGTATCAGTGAAATGCTTAAAGTTACTAGTGAACATATTAGTGATTCAATACCTGGGGGCTTGTTCACATCATTTAAAAGAATCCCCCCCCCCCAGGTCTAGTGTAATATCTGCTACAGACAAGAATATATCTTCGTATCACTTCCCACATCTGTTGTTATATGAAACAATAAACAAGTATGGGCTCTGGAATTCCATACAAAGTATTGATGAGTACCCAAATCCTAGATACCTGGCAATTCAATTTTTTGAAAGCTCACAAAAACACAGATTTCAAACATTAGTCAAGACATTGGATGAATTTGTATTTATCAATAATTGATAAAAAGTCCCCGAATCTGCATCACAAGTATGCTTGAAAACATTTTCTTTGGGTACTCACTTAATGACTTCCAAAAATGATGCAGCCATTTAGAAATGGTAAAGTATTAAATAATTCTACTTAAATGCTATACCAATAGCAACCAACAGTTTTGAATTCAGGCTGCAATTTCAACTAAACATTGATCCTAACAATATTCCCACACAGATTTCAGATAATGAAGTAACATTGTGTTTATGTAATTGAGACTTAAAACCACAATGTTATGCCTTTGGTAACCTAGGATATCTTGTGAGCCAATGCTTACAAACAAAAAATTTAACAACAAAGACATCTGATAAGCAATTGGATCTACAAAATTAACAATTGAATGCTGACTTTCATGGCAGCATCAATAATCAAATCAATTGCTTCATAACAACTACTAATCAAGAAGTACCTTCTAATGACTCAAACAATGATTATTCAAAAGTATCTTATCTAGATGACTGCATGCAAACAACCTCTCATTCACATGACAACCAACTACTTAAATCTATTGAGTTAACTAAGATTATGGGAGACAAGTCAACACCTTAACCAATTAATCCTCAAACAGAAAGTAAAAAAAATTTCCACACATTATCAACAAAACCACATTACAAATAATGGAAACATTACTACTTCCACCAGTAAGCAACACTACCACTACTGAGAACAAAAGAAAAACATATCAACTTAAGAATAAAGAAATTAAAAACCAAGAACAATTGATACTCAAAATATCAACATCAATCCAGATTATATTGACAAATATCCATGGAAACCAATAACTTTCCAGAAAACTTAGAATATCACAGCAATACACAATTCAAAAGGACACAACATCCAATACATTAACCAAAATTTAACATAAACTGGAATCCCTTATTAATCATTCACTAATTAGAAAAGTATAACACTAAATCACATATATAATAAATAAACTTCTTCTTATTAACCTAAATGAAGATTAAAATTACTTCACTAAATATTAGAGGAATCAACTCCATTGCAAAGTTATATCAGTTAAGTAAGTGGATAGACATTATTCAGCCACATGTTCTTGGACTACTAGAAACTAAAATCTACAATGGCTCCAAAATTAATCTTTCATAATATCTAAATAAACAAGGCTTCTGTGCATGCTCCAGAGACACCTCATCACCATCATTTAGAACTGGATTTGTTATAGTCACAGCATGCCCCTTCACAACATTCACAATTCTTTACATTGATTCTCATTTATAAATTACAACATGTTACCATCATGTCATGGCAATCAATGTTATATTTGTATATATTCCCCTCAGTCCAAAAAATATAGCCAGCATTATACTTACCACTAACTCAATGAATAGATCTTTTACTCACCACTGTATTAATGGGTGACTTTAACCTTCAATACTCTCAATTTACATTAAAATAGATTTGTCATCTTGCCACACTCCTCATGAGTGCAAAAAATGTTTTCTATCCAATAATGCAGTTACCTTTTATAACAAACAATATGTCACTCTCATTGACTTGTAATTCTATTTACCAATATTGCATAATCTAACTTTAAAATTAATTCTACTCTGCTCTGTGATCACTCTGCATAAACCATCACACTTAACTTAAATCACCTATACATCATTAATATATAACTTGAAAATACTACACAAATTGTTTTTCCATCAATCATACTACATGGCAATCCACTTCTCCCTCTCATTTTGCAATGGCTAATGACATTCACAAGTGAATAGTCATGGCAAATGATTTCCATTAGATGTATCAATAGATATACAAGCTTATACAAACATAGAATAAATTATGTCATCAACTTAAAGAGTATCTTGCATTCATAAAAGCAAAATCTGCCTCAGTCAAAAACATACTTGGACTCAGGGATATATTAGATGGGCACTAGCCACCCTCCAAGATGAGAGTCCCAATGGTACTGCAAATCTAAGAGGATACCTATGCTGGTCACAACCTGATCCATCCTATTTTCCAACATCTCCAGAAAAAAGCTACAAACACAACCTGCATTCAAACCAATTCCAGACTACTTTGGACTTCCAAAACCACATGAACCATTCTGTATTGATTAGTTTAATGATAAGCTGGCAACCATTCATAAAGCATGTCATCCAGGAACTCATGAAATACCCAATTTTATATTTTCTCATCTTAGTCAATTCATTAACAGATATCTCTGTAGACTTGCTAAGTATCTCTCACAGATAATATATCCAATAAAAGGCCTATACCCATAGCTTTGGTTACACTTATCTAAAAGCTAACACCAATATCTACACTTTCTAACTTTTGAACTATTTCCACTAGCCATAAACATCTTTGAAAAAATCATAAAAGACCAATTAGAGATGTACTTGCTTCCACTGATTTCACCAATGCAAATTGCTAAGATGACTTCATCAAACCCACAAGCTAAACTTATGTTTAAAACAATTCAAAATGCAGTGCAAAAAAAAAAATATGCATCCATGGTTATACAGATCAACCTTAAAACAGCATGGATTCAATTTATATTAAAACAGTAATAGATATGCTTGTTGAAACTACAATAACAACTGCATTACTATATCTAATCACGAATCTAATACTAAGCCATGAGATACACATTACTCTTAATGGAAAAAAATCAAATTCATTCACTCCTACTCAATACATTTCCCAATGACCACAACTAATCTCACTTCTATTCACTAATTATATCAAACCTCTTCTAATACAAATTCAACAAAAAAAACTGGAATTCATATATCCTCACACAGAATGGTTTATTTCATGTATTGCATACATGGATAACATATCTGTCTTCTGCTCTTCATACAAACAACTACCAACACCTCAAAACTACACATCCACTCATAAACAAAAGTGCAATCTTAACAAAACTATTGCATGGATAGTATATACCAATAAACCACATACAAAAAGCTTTCAAGAAAAAACCACCACATTTCTTGGTTTTCCATTTTATTTGTGGACATATGGAATAAGGCAAACATACACAACAAACATAAGGATAATACACTAAAAATTATTACTTCCTAATTCAATGTGTACCTTTCCATCTATTCAAAAATTCAGTTGTTCAATATACTTGTTCTAACAAAAATAAATTATTACCACCCATAACTAAATTCATAAAAATATTAACATCTACCATTTTCTCTCTTTATAACAAGCTTCTGCGGGGAAGGAAGGTAGTTTCCATATTTCATAAACAGCTTGGTCAATCATCTACTCAAAATGGATTGGGACTTCCTAACATTGAAACCTTCAGAATTCAGAGGACAGTTAATCTACTTGCCTTTACTCTTAGTTACTTCAGCAAATTTCACTGTCTAATTCCCATAACACCTACTGACATACCCCCACCAACAGATGGTTACTTGGTATCTCTTATTAAATCAGAACAATGTACACATATTCAAATACCTTTACATCCTAATGGTAAGTATACCTACTGGCAAATACACACTTTGATGTACCTGAACACACTTTCTGCTCTAAATTCTCCCATGTTAGCAGTCAACAATAAACAACTATTATGCAAATTCCAAAATGATTACTTGGGATAAAATTATTTGACTTTCTAACCCAAATTAACCTACATGCCTTAACTATCTTGTACCTTATCAGATATCGAAAACTGTACAAACACTTTGATACATTCTGTAGATTGTGCCATGCAACAGAGCAACATATATTCTACTCATGCCAAGCCTTGAATAAAATTTATGATCACATCTTAGATACATACAGGCAACCAAAACTCCCAATTCAACAAATAACAAGCTCATATCAGAATTCTACCACACCCACAGCCCAGGCTAATACATTTATACTATTTTCATTTTGATGTAATACCAGGTGACAAAGAAGCAACTAAGGCATTTCAGAATTTCTTCTCCAGACATGCATGTGGTTACTTGGTCCCTTCTCAAGCAACAATTAGCTTCTAATTCAAAATGGTACAAACAACTGCACAATGGTTAGTGTTGTCAATTTTTATATATTGAACTATGCTGTAGCAATTTGAAGATAGTTGCAGATATATTAATAATTTAGAAACTTTGAGACTTAAATATAAATTACAAATGATTGATATAACTTTAACTATTGAACTATTTAACCCATGATCTTAAAAAAAAGTATTGCATTATAACCCTTGCAATTAAATCTGTATAATTTTTGTAAACAAAGTTTAATAAATTTATTATTGTTGAATAATAATAATAGTAATAATAATAATCATCATCATCATCATCATTATCATCATCATTATCATCATAGAAGCAGTCATTTGTAAATGAGTATAGCCATACTAACTCCAAAATAAGAAGAAAGAAAAAAGATAGGAAAAACTGCTCTAGAAATTAGTTTTGTCATAGCTATTTGTGAATCACAAATATGGTTTCAGTTACAATATGATGGTCCTTTTTCTGCCCATTTGATATTTTATGATGTTGTCTTTTAATGTTTTCATCAGAAAACTTTTTTTTTCAGAAACATTTCAACACCATGTCAGTTGTAGTTTTTCAATGTATGACTAATCTCTGTTTTATTTTCCCAATGGAAACAATTGGCAATGCTTTCTGTAGAATAATCAATTGATTCTTATAATGTAAATGGATCTATCTTCCCCATGAAAACCATGCACAATTTCACCATAAAACACTCTTTTAGGGAGTCTTGCATTATACATTCAATTATACGTTCAATCTAACTAAAGATGTGATTTTACAATCATGACCTCTATAGTATCATCTCATCAAGTTAAAGAATTGTATTGATTGTTTTGATAATCTTGCATTGTATTGCTAAAATTTTACAGAACATCCTTAAGTGAAACTTTTCTAATGCCTTTATATATCCAAGTCTCACTTCTACATAATAAATTAGGTAAATTAACAGCTCTATATACAACAAACTTAGTTGCAGTAGTTATTTCCATGTAATTCAATACTCTTTCTTTTAACTTGTTAAAAACATCAGCAGACCTTGTAGTCTGTGTTATTACCTCTAAATTTAAGTCCACCTTTCTACTTATAAAACTACCAAGGTATTTAAACTGATTTATATTCTTAAGTTGATAACCATCCCAGCTGAAATTCCTGAGAATTTATTCTTCTGTCACTGGCTGATAAAAAACTCTAGTTTCTTGAACATTAATTAATAAACCAAAGTCTTTATAGGTTGCATTCAAAATATTAAATACATTCTGTAAATCATCATTTGGACTGGAAAAAGTAGTCCAATCATCAGCATGCTGTAAACCAAGAATCCAAGAAGATGTTCTTGTTTTTGATTTTAACCAATTCAAAGTAAAAATTCCACCATCAAACCTGTGTTACATATTGATATCTGTTTGATTAAGACCCCTACAAACAATTTCAAATACCACTGGCATAAAAAATGCAACCAAAATTTCAGTAACTACAAAGCCATGTCTAACACCAGTTTTCATTTCACATACTACAGATTTTCTGCGTGTAGTAACACAACTTTTTCTAATTTTATACAAGTAGAAGGTACAGATAAACTTCAGCAGACAACCAAAGCTGTCCTATTAACTGAATCAAATGCCTTGATCAAATCAATAAAAGCAATATGTAAATTACTCTTTTGTTCAAAGGTATTTTTACTTTACAATAGTGAATAATAATAATAGCCCATGACAATGACTGTAATTTGATATATTTCTTTTATTTTCTAAAAATGTAAATAACAAAAACATCCTTATAATCAGATGATACAATTTTGTGGCTCCACACATTTCTTAAAAAATCCCAGTATTTTTGAAAATAACATATTCACAACATATTTTTAATTTCTCCAGGTATTTTAGCAGTACCTGCAGCTTTTTCATTTTTAAGATTATCAAGAGTTGTTTTGACATCATTAAGCTGCATATCTTTATCCAATTCAAAATGAGATATATAATCTAAATGAATAGATAAAATAGATATATAATTAAAAAGTCACCATATCAATTATTGTATCTTTATTCAAAAGATGATCAAAATTCTTTTTCCATTTGTTTAAAATATCATTGTGATCATATAGCAGAATGATATTGTTGGATTTAATAGGATTGTGATATCATTTTTCAGGTCTATATACTGTATTGATACATCAAAAAAGATTTTAAATGATCATAATCAGCAAATATCTGTATGTTTTTTTTTTGCAGTTTTAATTCATCAATCACTTTTAGATCATTGGACATCTGCTTTCAGATTACTCTATCGATTAAGAAGTTACACATTTAATCTATTATTCTGCCAAGCAGAAAGTGCTACCTGTTTCCTTTTAATTAAAGCAAACTAGTCACGATTCTTTTTTTTTTAATTAATCCAAAATACGATGCTTTTTATTGAATCCAAAATAAACTTACTTGCTCCATAACACATCCTTAATAGAACTCAATATTTCAGTAATATGACAGTTCTGAAGATCCAAATTAGCAAATATTCATGTTGTTTGGAATGTTTTTTTTCATCTATACAAAGTATGTATGATAGTCAATCTGTGCAGTGTGCAAAAATTTGATAATGTTGAAGAATTTCAATTCACCATGACAATACTAATTTGGTCAAAGCCTATTATTTTACGAACATATGCATTAAAGTCTCAAAAAAGGATATTTTAATGATACTGCTGCTATCCAACAATGAAGTAATATTTTTCTATTCTGAATTTTCTGAATTTAAGGTTAGAACGTAGGCACTAACAAAATGAGCATTAGTACCATTGTGCAAGGTGATGTTTTAAGATCATTTTTCTTTCATTGATGCAATAAGATATTTCAATATTAGAAGATATTGAATTAGATTTTATAGCAAATTCAACACCTTGCACTCCCCTTTCATTGACCGGTCTATCTTTCCAAAACAACTAGTATTTAATCATTAGTTCTATTAAACATCTTTGAAGATGAGTAATAAAGAGAGGGGCTACATCAACCTTAAATCTTGTCAGCTCCTTAGCCACACATTCCATACACTTGTAATTAGAAAAGTGGTTGATTTATACTATTTACCTTAGTATTGTCTCTGGATTCCATTTTATCTTTACTACTGGTATTATTATTATTACTACTAATGTTATTCTAAGAGTGAAATGAGTTATCCAGCAGGTGTAACAACCTAGGCAGACTGAGTGACACAGTCCATTCTTAGACTCTATTTACTAAGCCTTTCTATTTCTATGGTAATTGGAAGGGAAATAGGGCTGCCCAAATGTACCATCTTTATGAGCTGATACTACTGCCCCACTAAATCCAGTTTTAAAGTAACTGATTAGAGATTATATTGCCTCAATCACAATTAAGGACTGCCAGTGCATTAAACCTGTTCTTTTCATTTCTTTATTAATTTCTGAAAACTTAGCAAAAACAAAAAGATGAAAAAGAGAACTAGTCAGTAATGCTGATCATATAGTTAAACTATGGAAATGTTGTTGCATAAGAACACAATCCCATTATTACAATTAGTATAAGGAAAGATCATTCGAAAGATTTATTGTGACTGGCACCTACAATAGTTCAAGTGGCTGAATAAAGAAAAGGGGGAGAGAGAGATAAAATTTGTATCAGAAACAATATCTAGCCTTTGATGAACCAATAGCCTATTCTACAAGACAACATACCTTTTGTTAGAAATTGCTTATTTGTTATTCATAAATGGCCTTAATATCTGAAGGTCATTCAGTTATCTAACATCTATGAAACTTGTTGATACATAATCACCAGACACATACAATTATATGTAATAATATAAATAATAAATTAATGTATTAAAATTATTATTTCATAAATTATGTGTTTCATTATATTTCTTAACTGATCAAATATATGAAGGGGTGTGTGTAAATTTTAGTCTAAGAAAAGAAGTAACAGAGACATTTCTGCCAAAAACAGGAGTCACGAATAGAATTAGGTTGTGAACCAGTGATATAATATTTTCTATTATCCAAATTTTCAGTGATACATGGCAAGGCTTAAAACTAAATATCAGTGGATGTGAGAGAAAGGGATTTTTATATATTAAATGTCATCTAATTTTTTATGTTTTTCTATATTATTTGTTTTCAAACAAATAATGTACTTTAAAATGTTAATATTTTATTCAATTTAATACATCATATTTCTCATATGTAAAATTTTATGGTTTGAAATAAGGGTAAACTAACTGCTTCCTCTCTGTCACATACTACTTGTGGTGACAATTTGTGTGATCCATGTACCCATGCTCAGAAATGTTAGATTATATAAATAAGAATAGTTTTGTTTCATTCTCTATTTATTGTGGGGGGGGGGGGATTCAGTCACATATGAACATATACATATTGAAGCTATACATATATACACATGGAATATATATATATATGTTTGCTTCATCATTCACTGTGGTTTAACTAAAGACCCTGAGTTCAACCACAGTGAATGGAAACTAAATTTAAAGTAGAAAAAAATTTACGGACTGTTCTTTTAATTTTAGAAAATAAAATGAAGGATTTTATTTAGGATAAAGAAATAAAATTTCTAGAGCTCATTAGAGAAGAAAGATTAATTAGATAAAAAAAGAAATAATTAATTAAAAAAGTCTGTAATTAAAAATAAGATAGAGAACAATGGGGTTTGGAATGTAAGATGGCCAACAACTTGTGTAGATAGAGAGAGAACAGTTAGTTTCTGCGCGGCCTTTTTGCCTCGCTCAGTTCAACCGCTAGGATGGAAAAATAGCACAAGATATTTTAGTGAAGAAGAAATATAGTTAACTGGTGGGTAAAAACTCACACAAATAAGAGTATATTAGCTCCCTGCTGTGGAGTTTGGAACCACAAGCATTCAAAGAAACTTAAAGAATTTTCAGGTGTTATAATGGAAATGGCCGAATAGATTTTTCTCTCCCTCTCTCGTCGATTTTCCTGTTTTTGCTGGAGCTGGAAAGGTATGATATCAAAATGTAGAGTTGGTGCTAGAACATTTCTCGCATGACCAACTGCCTGCTGCCAGTCATGGACAATGAAGGACTAAAATCAACATAAGCCGTTACTTGTGTAGTGCACTGGAATCTCCATAAGACTATCTAATTAAAGACGTACGCATTTCAAAAATTACCGGTAATATAAATTTTGTATTAGTGTTTGGTTTATTTTAAAATATTATCATCAACAAAACGTATACGTACATTTAGTTCTTTTATATATATTATAACCCTTTGGTTTATTCCATCTAAACCAAATATGATAAACTTAAGTAATGATGGAAAATTTTTTTTTTTTGGATAAAGAAAAGTTAAAGTTTTGGCTTGAGAAAGTAATGGCTATATAGATTACAAGTAACAGATATAGAGACAGTTTGTGTGTTTGTCTGCAAGGTATTACTAAAGAGTTGCTGAGCAGTAAGAGTGAATCATTTTGTCAGTAGCTTTAGTTAACAGAGAATAAGTTTACAGTTATAGGAGATTGTGGTAGATATTTATGGTTATGATTATCTAAAAATTATAAATTTATATGCTTGAAATTATAAGCAATTGTGAGAGATATTTTGTTCTCATAATCTAAACAATCAGTTTTATGTTTGATAGTCTGTACAGTGTATGTGTGTGTGTAATGCAGACATATGGGTTGATTTTTTTTTCTTTCCTTTAAAGAAACTGAAATAATTTTTTTCTTTAAATTATTAAAATGTAAATCTAAATAAGAAATTATTTAGATGGAATGACTGTCGTCTTTGTTTGACCAAAACAAGTGTTAGCAAGCTTATGTTTTAATTATACCGTCGTTAAAACTAAATTTCATAAATTGACCAGAGACATGTGAATTAAAAAAGATCTGGTTTAAGATCAAAGAGAAACGATTAGGAAGGATAACACCTTGGTGAGAGTAATGGCTCTGAATGGAAATTGTTTTATGACTAGACTTGGGAAGAAATCACTGGGGGAGGGGGTAACAGACTTTCTTTTTTCTTTTAAACTATAAAAACTAAAAGAACAAAGGAGAAAGGGGAGAAAAAGAAACTTTTGCTGATTGAAACTAAGCTAGCTAACTAAAACTAAAATTCATATCTAAAAGTATATATTTTGTAAGTTTTTTTAAAATTTTCTATACAATTTTAATAATGAAATCAAATTGTATCGTAGACCCAAATATGAAGTTCTAATTCAAAAATCATGGTGCATATCTCTGTCTTCTCAAAATTAATCATGAAGAAGTCAACTTTTGATAAGTTATTGTCTGCTCAAATTTTATCCAATCTACTTATAAAATCTCCTATAAGGAGAAAATGGTCAAATTTCTTCTATCAAATTAAAAGATCAATTCCATTTATATGGCTATTTAAGATTCGTTTAAAGAATTACAACGATCTTCTGTTATAATATTTTGAAAATAAAGTTTATTCATGTTAGTAATCAAAAGATGCATATTGCCATAATTTGAACCTTTAAATATCTACAATCAAAGAAAAGAAGAAAGGAGAACAAAGTGAATTCAATCTCCGGAAGAATCATCAAGGAGGAGGTAACAACAGAACTTTTAAAATTTATTAACTATAATGTATCTACATTCTGATTTAAATATCTACAAATTTTAAAGTAACTAACTATCTACGTTTTATATCTATCTTGATTCAAATGACTGTCTGTGCGTTTTTAATTAAAATAACTGTCTGAGGTGCAATTGATAGCTATCTCAAGTAAAATGAACCAAATATAGTAATTAATTAATGAACTGTGGAAGAAAAGAGAAATTTAGAGAGACTGTCTGTAATACTGATATTTATTCTTCATTTATTTCATTAATATAATATGTCATTTATTTTTTTTTTATTATTATTATTATTAGTATTATATGTCATTTTTTTGTTTATATGCTATGTAACACTCTGATCACTAGATTATTTAATTTAATATTTTGTTTATGTTTAAAATGTGAAGGAAAGAAAGAAAAATGATTTTGATACCATTTGAATATAGATGCTCACGTAAATTTAGACTTAAAAGTAAAGAGAGAAATGATATAAATATTTTATTACTCTTAACAAAATTTTAATTGTGCTTAATAGTAAATAATGAAGAGTGAGAGGATGGTCATAAAACCCATTATTATGCTGTGAGTGTTGATCTGTTATTGATATAGATATTAGGTATGTTATTGGCTTGACCGGTTAAAATTAAAATAATTCATCTATGTATTGATTTGAGATCCGGTTAGTCTTGTCATTATCTAGACTAGAATCGATGTATGTGTGGGCAGATTTAGAGTTATAAATGCTTATCATTACTAATGAAAGTAATCCTACCACCCAATGGATGAGAAATGGTTGTCTCCAGATTTATAGATACCATAGCAGTTAGAGGACTAAGTTTCCATTTATTTATTAAGATAGGGAATCAGTAATAAAGTTACTGTTTAAGTACAGAAAATGTTGCAAGCCAATATAGGGAATAAGTGTCTAAGACAAGCTCTTTACACAATTCTGGATCTTAGGATAGATCTCTCCCTGGCTCAAGCAAATCGTTTAAGTTTAAAGTCGATACCGTTGTAGTTGTTATATTTCCCTTATCGAGTTATAGACGCTGTATGGTAATGTGGTGTGAAGAGAGTTTTTCTTATCTGAGACATACCAATGTTGCCCGGAAAGGATAAGGATTCAGTCAGATATATATGTATGAGGAAGATGACAAGGATTTTAGGTAATAAACTAACCGATCTATATTGATTTTTTTTTTTTGAATGATGGTAAATTGAGGTCGTCAAGCTGGGTGGGCATACCGAACTAGTTACGATATATACAGTCAAAACGTAAAGATCTGACAAGCATGAATGTGAAAGTGTGGGTTTTGAATTTAAACCCGTTTGTAAGATTTAGTAGGGTAAATTTTGTGACGTATAATCCTTCTTCATTGGAAATGTGAAAATTATTACTTAATAAAATGATTTAAATTTTCAAATTATTTCACATTGCTGGTTAAGATAATTGAAACGAATATAATATTTTGGAATAGTCCAATAGACAATGTTTACGATAAAAGGAGGGGGAAGTAGAGATTTGTAGGTTTTCTTCTCTCTCAAGCTAAGATTTCTTAAAGCTAAAATATACGAAATTCTGTTTCCAGCGTCTGTATTTGTGATTGTTATTAATCATTTATAATAAATGAATGGGTCAAAACCGAAAGTGAGTCATCCAAGAAATTAGTTAACTCAAACATAGATCAGAAGCATATATTTGTGGAACAATATTACAATTTAGTGTGTTTTGTTTTAATTTTATATTTATTATTTCATGTAATAAAGTTTTATTATTGTTATAAGATTACATTGTGTTTTGTGTTTTGGTGTTTCAAATATCTCCAGAATCCGTATATCCAGCACCTATATTTAAGGTAATATGAGTTATATTTTAAATTTAGTTAATTATTTTATAATGATGCTTTGTTTCCAAAATCGATTTGCAGTAGTTATTATTATCTTGTTTCCATATTCGATTCACATGGTCAATTTGACATTAATACTTTATTTTCATTATTGATTTACAATAGTAATTTAATACTGCCATATTTGAGTAATATAATTCATTTTATATAAGTCATTTTATAGACTTCAGTTTATATAATTTATTGTTATGATTAATTTGCTTAATCTAGTTTACGGTTATTTCCGTAATTTACTTTCATAAGTAAAATTTAATTAATTATCTGAATCATGTCCATGGTTTACTTCCATAGTTTACTTCAGCAAAATAAAATTTATTAAGGTTATCAATTAAAGATAAATTAGAAATAACAGAATAAAATGACAGGGAATAGTTAAATTAAGTTGATCAATTTAAATTTTGATTCATTGTAATGTGTTGAATGCTGGGAGCAGACATAAAATCCCTTTCCTGCTCTCAGGTGTTCAGAGTGATTCCCACTATTGAACTTTTATTAAAATTTATTTGGCAGATAGGGGATCATATCCATTGCAATATAATCATTTATATGGGCACCTCTTGATAGATCTAGACCTTGAGAAAGAGCAATTCAATTTTGATCTCAGAGCTAGTTTGGAAGTCAAGTCGCTTGGTATAACAACATTATTATACTATACTAAATTATTCCATTATTAGAAAATAGGGATCATGAATTTATAGTTGATCTAAAAATATATGTGAGAAAGAAATAAGATTAGGAACTCTCTGATTAGAGAACATAACACAGACATTCCGTGTTATATAATTGTAGCTATTGAGCATAAATTATGAGTTCTTTGCATTCATTACAGAGTTCTCTCCAGTCAGATATAAATGAGAACTGATTACCATTTATAGCTGCAATTTGGCGCCCCCGGTATACATTTGATCCTAAATATATAAATTTTAACTGACTAGCTACTTGATATAAATGAGAGTTTTATTAAGATTAAACAAGTGAAAGGTGCACAGAGTAAGGTTAAAATCTAGCACCACAGATGAGGTTACAGTTTTAGCACCACAAACGTGAGGCTATAGAGGTAGCACTACTAAAGTTTGGCAGAACAATTAAGGTTAGAATATATTTGTGTGATTTAATTAGTTTTAAAACGTGTTATTAAAAAAACAGAATAATAAAATATTCTGTCATTTTTTTTATATATACAAGGTATTTTACCTCGGCAGAAGCACAAAAGTCATTCTAAATTGGATTAATGTTTTTGTTTTATTTTATTGTAAAGGAAATCAGTAGATTGTTCTTACTTCGGTTTACTTAAAGAAAAAGCACAGTAATTGAAACTAAACTCAGCGTATAGTTTTCTTTTCTTTTTTTTTTGTTTTCACATTTTGATTTTTCAGTCCGAATTGGAATAGCATCTGCGCATACATGTAGTCATATAATTGGGGTGAAATGATTGAAGTAACATGTATATTTATGTGGGAGAGAGAGTGTTTATATAATCATAAAACGTTAAAGAAGTTTCATTAACAGAGGTGGGTAGAGTTGGTTAAATAGAGTTCTCGATCCCTTTTATTAAACCACTAGTAAGCATATATATATATATCTAAATGATTATGTAAAGATCGATAATATAAGGGGATTTCTTTTTAATCTAAAATTTTACCTGTTTTGTGAGAGCTTTGTGACATGAGAATTTAGATATTAGTATTTAATTTTAGGCTTGATCTTTTCTTTTAAACGGATTATTATTCCCTCTTAATATTTCGGGTATTACTTGGGGAGTCGGAAATATCTTTATAAATTGTGTCTTATTTCAATCTCCATATTGGTGGGCTTATCTTACATACATCTCCGGATAAGATTCCGAAAATCGTTATACATAAAACCTATTAATGACTGGACATAAGTGTTATGCTCCGTTCTGAACTCGGATCACGTTCTGCGAATGAGTTCCTTTTTACCCTACTAGGCTTAGGGCTGGAGCACTATCCAGCCTCATTTCATTCTACACTCATCATAGAGAGAAATATCTCTGAAAAACCACCTGCCAAGAAATGGAGAAAAACAAAGAATATCTGAGTGATACATTTAGTTAATACATTTGTTTTATTAAGCCTGACTATCTTCTATGCTCAAAGCACTGCACAGAAAACCTGAAGATGTGGGCGATGTAGAAAAGGGAAAGAAAAGAAAGGAGGTTCAAATTTAAGTTACAGGCTATGTTTCTATTACAGCTCAAAGAACGTCTATTTAACCAGTAATTTGTTTGTTTTGATTTTTCTTTCTTTCTCTGCTACCTCTGAGTAATCTCTTTTACTCTCTCTCTCTCTCTTCCAAAAATCATTCATCCCATGCCAAGTAAATGTAACATGATTTTGTGAATTAAAACCGATGTTTACTGCCTATATGTAGTTATTGTCAGTCCATTGATGTTCTCAGGTAGTCCAAAAAGTCAATGACACGCCTTTAGATAGCGATCTTGTGTTTTTCTTTTGTATATAATAAACTTTAATTCTTTTGTGAAAAATAAATCTTTTATTTTTATTTTTAATACATTCATATACCACTTATTCTCATTTGTAAATTCCTCCTTTGAGTCTTATCTCTCCCTGACCACCGGGCATACATTAAGAAGAAATTCTAGTGAGGTTGTGTGGTGTGAGTCGCTTAGTGGCAATCTGGAGGAGTAGTTGAGGTTCAAATTCCCTCAACCTGCATCTCTAGATTGGGTTAATGCAGCTCTACTTTTCATACTGTTACATGTTTTTTTGTATGATCTGGCATCCCAAGTGTGGCTTTACTTCAGGGATAGACCCTGAGAGGGGAGTAGGGAAAATTGATAATGATGAAATTTTTTTCCCATTTTTTTTTTTTTTTTGTGATATGTGAAATAGAAATTTTGGTGAATGACAAAAGTGTAGATTTTTTTTTTTTTTCATTGTGCTTTCTGCTCTCTCTGGAAATTTTTTTTGTTGTGGTTTATATATAAATGTACATGTGTTGAAACCAACCAAACACTGGTTGGACTAATGATTGTAAATATATATATATATATATATATATATATATATATATTAATACTTGTTTTTTTTATTGGATTAATGATTGTAAATATATATATATATTAATACTTGTTTTTTTTCTCTTTCTCGATTGTGTGAGGAGATAGAGTGATCGTTGTGGAGCAGAACAAAGGGGGTCAAGTCAAAAAAAATTTTTTATGCAGTTTTAATATTCATTACAATATAGACACATATATAATGGAGCACTATGTACATTTGATGGTTGTACATGCTGGCAGCAGGAAGAAACAAACTGGTCAGGCAAGCACCCTTCAAGAAAACCAGCATACCGGGTTCAGCAATGGCGGAGAGACGATTGGGAGAGCAACATTAAACCAAAAACACTTCAAGAAAGCTCAAAATTTTTTTCCCCCAAATATGAGTAACACACAAGAAGAAATCTGTGATGTCACACTAGATGACCTAAATCAGCTGTCAGAGAGTATGGTACAAGACCAAACCTCAAGAATTAGGGATAGTGATATGAACACACCAGACATCAAAGGTATGGGACTGCTGTTTCAAATGATCAAAGACTTGGGAGTAAGAATGGAGAAGCAAATGGAACAACAAAGAGCAGAAAGTACAGACATACAAGATAAAAAATGATATCTGAAACAAGAAATGAGAAATTCCAAGAGGCTAGTGTGGAAACAAATAGTAAAAAGAATCTAACAGACTCACACACAATAGATAGCCCTCTTGTCACAAGGTTCATACAAATAAAAACTTTTAGAGGACACATTGGAGAGAACCCCATGGATCACATCAAGAGTTTACAGGAATTATTTTTATTTCATGAGGCAAGGGAAGTAGAAAAGATAGCTGTGGCTGCAAATCATTTGCATGGTTCTTCACGACACTGGTGGGATTGTATTGAGGTTCAACCCACAACTTTTAAAGACTACCACTTCACATTGTGTAAGGCATTCTGGAGTGATGAGAGGCAGGATGGGATTCTTCATCGAGTTTCTCAAGAGAAATATTGTGCATCAAGAGGAGAGACTCATACACAATTTTTCCTCTGCCAGATAGCGCTCTTAAAGTCTCTGACAGCATTCAACTTATCAGATAGTCATATCATTAGAACTATAAGATATAACATGCCTTCTCACATCCACCAATTAATGTTATAGAAATTCAGGAATAGAAGAAATGGGAGAGATATTAACTGCAATAGACTTTGGAAACATAAGTAAAGATGGCACTGACCGGGGAAGAAGAATAAAAACTTCAAAACTACAAACAGCTGTCATCCATGATGAATATCAACAAAAAGTCCAAGTTGAAAAATCTGACTAGGATGAAACCAAAGTGAAGGAGTATGACAGTGTTTGGGAAAATAAAAGAGTCACACCTGCCATCACATTGGAACAAAATGATATGGATCTCATACCGCTGCACCAGGATCACCCAATTATCACAGTAAAAATCAATAACATCCCAGTTAAGGCATTAATAGACATGGGAAGCCAAGTGTCTCTGATTTTTGATGAATGGTGGAACACCACGCATAGTTCATACATACAACAAACCACACCAAAACAGGACACCCAAGTAGTTCTTGCCAATGGTGAAGATGCTATTGTGTGATCATACCAGATGGAGTTGAATTTAAACATTGGCACCAAATATGTATGTCACACATTTCAGACCATGCCAGGTTTAATCCAGGATGCGCTGTTAAGATCAGACTTTCTTGAGAAGCATGACTCCCAAATAAACTATCGGGATCGAACCTTTGAGTTTTATAATGAAAAAATGAATTTTGGTAACAATAACCCACAGAGTACAACAAATGTAAGCTGTGTTCAAATAAACATACCATCGGCAGAGCAGCAAATTATAAACCAAAGTACTTGGAGTGAAAAAAACAACATACTCCGCATCAAGCTTTTAACAATTTTACAAATCAGTTTTATAATGAGAAAATGGATTTTGGCAACAACAGACAACAGAGTACAAGAAATGCAAATGGTATTCTAGAGAAGATATCAGTAGAACAACAATTTACAAATAAAAGTATAGAGAGCAATAAAGAGCAGGATATGTCACATTATGCTTTTAAGCATTTCACAAACAACTTCACTACTCAGGGCACAGTGACAACACAAGCAAGGGCACATCATGTAGTAAAAAATCCAGTACATAATACAAGTGGCAAATGTTCAAGGCCATCCATAAGAAGAAAGAAACTAGAAGAAAATGCTTTCCTGTTAGAAAACAAAAAAGGAAGCCAGTGGTCATCTAACACAGGGGCATTAAAGCCATATCATGACCAGATAAATACTGAACAAAACAATGGAAATACTGGATCCCAGACAGGAAGACCCACTCATAAAAGAATCACATAAGCAAAGAGATAAAGAAAATACAATAGGGAGGACAGACCATAGGGAACAAATGGACTGTAAATAGGAAAAGAGACAAAGAAAGTGATTATTTCTGACATTTTAACTTTGTTTGGATTTATGAATATGTTTCTTGTTTAATCTGGGTTTTATTTTTAAATTAGATTTATAATCCCCCTGTATCACTCTGCTCCACTCCACACCAAAGGTAACTAGGGTCATTTTTTATTGCTTTTTTTAATGGTTCTAGGAATATGAAGCTATCTATATTTTAACATTCTACCCACAATCTTGTTCAAAGAATTTAGTGTGTATAAGTTATTACCCTAAGCTTCAAGCACGTATATTTATGAGCAAAGGCCAAAGCCCCTCTCAAGTGCCAATCTTCTCCATTAATAAGAATTATACATCTCGAAAATGCAAACAAAAGTTCCGATGGACACTCTTTGGGTATTTTATCCGAACTAGCTCAATCTCGAGAGTCTGGGAAAACAATGTTTATCGGAAGAACAAAGCTATGGATGGTCTCATTAAGAGATGCCTTATATCTCTAAATATAATTTCTATCTAAATCCAATCCTATTATAATAGCCCATCAGTTAACAGAAACCCAGAATGTAAATAATATATATAAGTTGTAATTAATTCTAAGATTTATTAGCACACGCACATATATATTAATATCTTAAACATACAATTCATTCATTCCGCTACATATATATATAATTAATACACATATTAACGAAAGAGTGTGATTACACATCAGAGTTGTATTTTTTGAAACAATTTAATAAATTATTAAGTATTTTATTTAAATTGAAATAACACAATTCTTTAGCCATTACTAAATGTTCATTTAAGGAAGATTAAGAAAAGATCAAAGTTACCTCTTAAGAGTGAATGTTCACATGACTGTGGCTAATAATCTGTAAGCTTACAGCACAGAGATGTTGATTTTAATGAAAGTTGCTGATTCGAACGATCATAAGCTCTGAAATATTCTGGCCAAAACAATCCCTACTAGAATTTAAGTAGATGAGTTTGACTTGATTGTGAGAGGGTCTACTTGTTAGAGTTCCATGGCCATTACGCTTGGTTGACTACATGGCAAATCCATAAATAAAGTTCAGGTGGGTCCCACAATAGCTGTCCATTGAGTGGTTTAATGACCCACATGAGTATTTTACCCCCTCATGTAGATGGAGTACATTATGAATAAAATTCTTAATTAATAATTAGAATAATCAGTTTATACTTCTTTCTCTGCTTTCCTATATCACTTCACTGCTTTTTCTCTTTTTAAAATCACCACTAAAATTACTGAGAACAAATATAGTTCTATTCTTTAGTGCTCTTTAACCTCCCTTTTCTTTCTATTCCTACGCTGATGACCCGATCTCCAGAATGCTTTTAACTTTCATTGTTCTAAAAATACTCTTGACCAGTTCTAAGAATTCCGGTGGACAGTCATTAACTGAAACCGCCCGTGGCACAACTTTCCATTCCAATGATTATTTTCCAGCCTTATATGTTTAATGGGTTTTTCTTAAGAAACACATGTTATCACTGGCATTTAAATCTATCTTACGATATTAATAAACGAAATATCTATTTAAAACACAAAAAAATAATAAAAAAAAAATAACGCAACTCTATATATAATCGCTTTTCTACCTTCTCACATATAAATATATTAGTAATTCTCACCCATTATATTAACACGTACAGCAAACATATATATATTCATACCGTTAATTGATTAACATACTCATCCATACTCTTGTGTAACAGGGTTCGAATGACTTTGTAAATTTTACCACATCGACCTATTTAATTCACAACCACACTGGCAATTAAACCCGTATTCAAACTCAGTTACTGTTACAATATATATATATGTTTGCTTCACCAATCACTGTGGTTTAACTAATGACCCTGAGTTCAACCACAGTGAATGTAAACTAAATTTAAAGTAGAAAAAAATTTACGGAATGTTCTTTTAATTTTAGAAAATAAAATGAAAGGATTTTATTTTAGATAAAGAAATAAAATTTCTAGAGCTCATTAGAGAAGAAAGATTAATTAGATAAAAAAAGAAATAATTAATTAAAAAAGTCTGTAATTAAAAATAAGATAGAGAACAATGGAGATTAGAATGCAAGATGGCCAACAAGTTGTGTAGATAGAGAGAGAACAGTTTAGTTTCTGCGCGGCCTTTTTGCCTGGCTCAGTTCAACCACTAGAATGGAAAAATAGCACAAGATATTTTAGTGAAGAAGAAATATAGTTAACTGGTGGGTAAAAGCTCACACAAATAAGAGTATATTAGCTCCCTGCTGTGGAGTTTGGAACAACAAACATTCAAAGAAACTTAAAGAATTTTCAGGTCTTATAATGGCAATGGCTGAGTAGATTTTTCTCTCTCTCTCTCATCAGTTTTCCTGTTTTTGTTGGAGCTGGAAAGGTATAATATCAAAATGTAGAGTTTGTGCTAGAACATTTTCTCACCTGACCAACTGCCTGCTGCCAGTCATGGACAATGAAGGACTAAAATCAAGATAAGCCGTTACTTGTGTAGTGCACTGGAATCTCCATAAGACTATCTAATTAAAGATGTGCGCATTTCAAAAATTACTGGTAATATAAATTTTGTATTAGTGTTTGGTTTATTTTAAAATATTATCATCAACAAAACGTATATGTACATTTAGTTCTTTATATATATTTGTGTGATTTAATTAGTTTTAAAACGTGTTATTAAAAAAACAGAATAATAAAATTTTCTGTCATTTTTTTTATATACAAGGTATTTTACCTTAGCAGAAGCACAAAAGTCATTCTAAATTAGATTAATGTTTTTGTTTTATTTTGTTGTAAAGGAAATCAGTAGATCGTTCTTATTTCGGTTTACTTAAAGAAAAAGCAAAATAATTGAAACTAAACTCAGCTTATAGTTTTCTTTTTTTTGTTTTCACATTTTGCTTTTTCAGTCTGAATTGGAATACCATCTGCGCATACATGTAGTCATATAATTGGGGTGAAATGATTGAAATAACATGTATATTTAAGTGGGAGAGAGGGTGTTTATATAATCAAGAAACGTTAAAGAAGTTTCATTAACAGAGATGGGTAGAGTTGGTTAAATAGAGTTCTCGTATCCCTTTTATTAAGCCATTAGTAAGCATATATATATAAACGATTATGTAAAGATCAATAATATAAGGGGATTTCTTTTTAATCTAAAATTTTACCTCAGTTTTGTGAGAGCTTTGTGACATGAGAATTTAGATATTAGTATTTAATTTCAGGCTTGATCTTTTCTTTTAAACGGATTATTATTCCGTCTTAATTTTTCATGTATTACTTGGGGAGTTGGAAATATCTTTATAAATTGTGTCTTATTTCAATATCCATATTGGTGGGCTTATCTTACAGACATCTTCGGATAAGTTTCCAGAAATCGTTATATGTAAAACCTATTAATGACTGGACATAAGCGTTATGCTCCGTTCTGAACTCGGATTACGCTCTGCGAACGAGTTCCTTCTTACCCTACTAGGCTTAGGGCCGGAGCACTATCCAGCCTCATTTTGTTCTACACTCATCATAAAGAGAAATATCTCTGAAAAACTGCCTGCCAAGAAAAAGAAAAAACAAAGAACATCTGAGTGATACATTTAGTTAATGCATTTGTTTATTAAGCCTGACTATCTTCTATGCTGAAAGCACTGCACAGAAAACCTGATGATGTGGATGATGTAGAAAAAGGAAAGAAAAGAAAGGGGGTTCAAATTTAAGTTACAGGCTATGTTTTTATTACAACTCAAAGAACATCTATTTAACCAGTAATTTGTTTGTTTTGATTTTTCTTTCTTTCTCTGCAACCTCTGAGTAATCCCTTTTACTCTCTCTCTCTTCCAAAAATCATTCATCCCATGCCAAGTAAATGTAAATGATTTTGTGAATTAAACCCGATGTTTACTGCCTATATATAGTTATTGTCAGTCCATTGATGGTCTCGGGTAGTCCAAGAAGTCAATGACACACCTCTTTAGATAGTGATCTTGTGTTTTTCTTTTGTATATAATAAACTTTAATTCTTTTGTGAACAATAAATCTTTTTTTTTATTTTTAATACATTCACATACCACTTATTCTTATTTGTAACTTCCTCCTTCGAGTCTTATCTCTCCCTGACCACTGGGCATACATTGAGAAGAAATTCTAGTGAGGTTGTGGGGAGTGAATTGCTTAGTTGCAATCTGGAGTAGTAGTTCAGATTCAAACCCCTCAACCTGCATCTCTATATTAGGTTAAAGCAGCTCTACATTTCATACCATTACAATATACAGACATAAGATGCTAAACATCAACTTTAAGTTGTCCAAAATAGATGTTAAGAGCTTTAGTTCACAATAATTCATTGCAAATAAAACATCATGCTCTGACAAAAATGTGATACTTACCTCTACTATGAATACCTCATGTATCAAGAAGTAAAAACATTTTGTACATGCAGATTACTAGAGAAATTATTGAACTCTATAAGGTGTGTGATCTGAAAAGTTTGCTCACTTGGTTTAATATAAAACCACATTTAAATTACATTAAAAAAATGTCCGTATAGAGTCATCTATCAACCATACATAGAATCATGAATGTGCATCACCACCACTACCACCGCTACTGCTACCACTACTGCTACTGCTTCTGCTACTGCTATTGCTACTATAGTTGTTATAGGTAATTGTAAATATAAAAAAATAATTTGTAAAGATTTTATGCCTGGAAAAACCGTTTATAATATTTCATGATATTTTAGGTATTACATCAATTTCAATTATTATCAATCCATTGCAAAGTGAAAGTGTCTCGCACTTTAATCCAGTTTTTCCAAGTCATAATTTCTTTATCCTGCCATTGTTTTTGAAAACGATCTTATCTCATCTATTCATCTAGTTTGTGATCTCTCCTTATGTATTCTTCAATATCATAATATTTGTTTGCAGATCCAGCTATCATCCAGTATTATATTCTTTTATAACATTTCAAACATAGCTTTTAACTTTTTTAATGATATCAATGGCATATATTTATTATTTGACTCATAATTTTACTTTCCATTTTTCTCTGACTTACATCTTTCCATACTTTTCAGTATGTTGTTTATCTATTAAAAATCTACTAGTAAAACATATTTATTAAAAAACTATCTTCCTAAAGCATGCATTATGTAATTCACCTACTTTTATTTGTTTAATTTTGCAGTTATTGACTTTAATTTATTGCTATTATCTCTAATGTCCTTTTTAAAAAGCCACCTGAAGTTAATATTTTTAAAACTTCCTTCTTTCATAGATTTTCGTATTTTTTCTGATAACTATTGTAACATGTCAAGCGTTGGTGGTCGAGAGATCAGCACAGCCGCCATACAAGCAGTTGTCCCGGGTTAGCGGGTTCGCTTTCCGGCTGATGCTATGACACATGAAAAAAAAAACTATTGTAACATTTTCTACAAATGCGGAACATTAATTGTTAAAACAACTTCCTTATCTGAAACTTCTAGGTGAGAAATCCTCATTTGTGTTCACCTTTTTTCTTTAACCCAATTAAGATCATAAATTATTTTTTAAAGAAGTTTCCGGCAGATGTAATTACCCTGTACTTCACTTTTTTTCAATGTTAAAAGTATTATTTAAATCGCTATGTTACATTTTGATATTCTTTACAATTTGAGTAAATACGGGCGTTTTTCTTATGCTGATTCGAAGTTTTAATAATTTGCAGATGTAGTTATAGATAGATTTAAATGTCTTTTTATAATACATAAATACAATACAAAGGATGAATTAATACTAATTGTGTGTGTGTATTGTTTTTATTTAGAACTTATTTTAATACTCGCAGTTTTGATTGTGATATAACAACTTGTGAATTTAGTTGGTTGCAGACGGGTGTGGGTTCGCGTCCCGGCCGATGCTATGACATATGAAAAAAAAAAGTTCTCCATCAAAGATTTTTATTTATTTACGTATTTAAAGTATAACCTTAAGGACAATCTTATCTCGGTCAGATTCCTATATGATAATACATAGAGACTAATTAAGCTGTAATGTTCAGCTCTCCATGGACATCAAATGACTTCACTGGAACTAACCTGAGCTTGCTTGTACAGTTGCACTCTATTAACACTTGTATCATAATTTCATATGCTTTTCAATAAAGTTATTTATATATAAAGTATAACCTTACCAACACCCCCCCCTACTTTACTTATACTGTTCAATATATCGTCAATCATTAATTGCTGTTTTTTTATTACTCTATGATATAAAATAAGATTTACGTATAAATATATATTCCATTTTATCTTTACTACTGGTATTATTATTATTACTATTAATGTTATTCTAAGAGTGAAATGAGTTATCCAGCAGGTGTAACAACCTAGGCAGACTGAGTGACACAGACCATTCTTAGACTCCATTTACTAAGCTTTTCTATTTCTATGGTAATTGGAAGGGAAATAGGGCTGCCCAAATGTACCATCTTTATCAGCTGACACTACTGCCCCACTAAATCCAGTTTTAAAGTAACTGATTAGAGATTATATTGCCTCAATCACAGATCACAATTAAGGACTGTCAGTGCTTTAAACCAGTTTTTTTCATTTCTTTATTAATTTCTGAAAACTTAGCTAAAACAAAAAGATGAAAAAGAGAACTAGTCAGTAATGCTGATCATATAATTAAACTATGGAAATGTTGTTGCATAAGAACACAATCCCATTATTACAATTAGTATAAGAAAAGATCATTCGAAAGATTTATTGTGACTGGCACCTACAATAGCTCAAGTGGCTGAATAAAGAAAAGGGAGAGAGGGAGATATAATTTTTATCAGAAACAATATCTAGCCTTTGATGAACCAATAGCCTATTCTACAAGACAACATACCTTTTGTTAGAAATTGCTTATTTGTTATTCATAAATGGCCTTAATATCTGAAGGTCATTCCATTATCTAACATCTATGAAACTTGTTGATACATAATCACCAGACACATACAATTATATGTAATAATATAAATTATAAATTAATGTATTAAAATTATTATTTCATAAATGATGTGTTTCATTATATTTCTTAATTGATCAATTATATGAAGGGGTGAGTGTAAATTTTAGTCCAAGAAAACAGGTAACAGAAACATTTCTGCCAAAAACAGGAGTCATGAATAGAATTAGGTTGTGAAATAGTGATATAAGATTTTCTATTATCCAAATTTTCAGTAATCCATGGCAAGGCTTAAAACTAAATATCAGTGGAAGTGAGAGAAAGGGATTTTTATATATTTAAATGTCATCTAATTTTTTATGTTTTTCTATATTATGTAAAAAAAAAAATATGGATAATATATAGTTTAAAAACTTTTCAAACAAATAATGTACTTTAAAATGTTAATATTTTATTCAATTTAATACATCACATTTCTCAGATGTAAAATTTTATGGTTTGAAATAAGGGTAAACTAACTGCTTCCTCTCTGTCACATACTACTTGTGGTGACAATTTGTGTGGTCCATATACCCATGCTCAGAAATGTTAGATTATATAGATAAGAAATATTTTGTTTTATTCTCTATTTATTGGGGGGGGGGGATTCAGTCACATATGAACACATACATATATAGATATAAGATGCTAAACATCAACGTTAAGTTGTCCAAAATAGATGTTAAAAGCTTTAGTTCACAATAATTCATTGCATATAAAGCATCAGATTCTGACAAAAATGTGATACTTACCTCTACTATGAATACCTCATGCATCAAGAAATAAAAACATTATGGTACATGCAGATTACTAGAAAAATTACTGAAGTCTATAAGGTCTGTGATCCGAAAAGTTTGCTCACTTTAGTTTAGTATAAAACCACATTTAAATTCCATAAAAATGTCTGTATTAGATAGAGCCATCTATCAACCATACATAGAATCATGAATGTACATCACCACCACTACGGCTGCTACTGCTACTGCTACTACTACTGCTATTGCTGCTGCGGCTACTGCTACTATATTTGTTGTTGTTATAGGTAATTGTAAATATACAAAAATAATTTGTAACGATTTTATGCTTGGAGAAACCACTTATAATATTTCATGGTATTTTAGATATTACATCAATTCAATTATTATCAATCTATTGCAAAGTGAAAGTCTCTCAGAGTTTAATCTAGTTTCTTCAATTCATAATTCCTTTAGCCTGCCATTGTTTTTGAAAACGATCTTATCTCATCTATTAATCTAGCATGTGATCTCTCCTTATGTATTCTTCAATATCATAAGATCTGTTTGCAAATCCAGCTATCATCCATTATTATATTCTTTTATAACATTTCAAACATAGCTTTTAACATTTTTAATGATATCAATGGCATATATTTATTATTTGACTCATAATTTTACTTTCCATTTTTCTCTGACTTACATCTTTTCATACTTTTCAGTATGTTGTTTATCTATTAAAAATCTATTAGTAAAACATATTTATTAAAAAACTATCTTCCTAAAGCATGCATTATGTAATTCACCTACTTTCATTTGTTTAATTTTGCAGTTATTGACTTTAATTTATTGCTATTATCTCTAATGTCTTTTTTTAAAAAGCCACCTGAAGTTAATATTTTTAAAACTTCCTTCTTTCATAGATTTTCTTATTTTTACTGATAACTATTGTAACATGTCAAGCGTTGGTGGACGAGAGGTCAGCACAGCTGCCATACAAGCAGTTGTCCTGGGTTAGCGGGTTCGCTTCCTGCTGATGCTATGACACATGAAAAAAAAACTATTGTAACATTATCTACAAATGCGGAACATTAATTGTTAAAACAACTTCCTTATCTGAAACTTCTAGGTGAGAAATCCTCATTGTTTTCACCTTTTTTCTTTAACCCAATTAAGATCATAAATTATTTTTTAAAGAAGTTTCCGGCATATTTAATTACCCTGTAGTTCACTTCTTTTCAATGTTAAACGTGTTATCTAAATCGCTATGTTACATTTTGATATTCTTTACAATTTGACTAAATAAGGGCGTTTATCTTATGCTGATTCGAAGTTTTAATAATTTGCAGATGTAGTTATAGATAGATTTAAATGTCTTTTTATAATACATAAATACAATACAAAGGATCAATTAATACTAATTGTGTGTGTATTGTTTTTATTTAGAAGTATTGTTTTTATTTAGAACTTATTTTAATACTAGCAGTTTTGATTGTGATATAACAACCTGTGAATTTAGCCTGTTGTTTTTGTTGGCTTGAATTTCAAAGTTCTCTATCAAAGATTTTTATTTATTTACGTATTTAAAGTATAACCTTAAGGACAATCTTATCTCATCCAGATTCCTATATGACAATACATGGAGACTAATTAAGCTGTAATGTTCAGCTCTCCGTGGACATCAGATGACTTCACTGGAACTCACCTGAGCTTGCATGTATATCTGCACTCTATTAACACTTGTATCATAATTTCATATGCTTTTCAATAAAGTTATTTATATATAAAGTATAACATAATCACCCCCCCCCCACCTTACTTATACTGTTCAATATATTGTCAATCATAGATTGCTGTTTTTTTATTACTCTATGACATAAAATAAAATTTACGTATATATATATATATTGTGACCTTCTGGTGCTATATTGTGACCTTCTGGTTTGGCACCAGAAATAGTCATCGTAGTAGTGTGGTAGTATATCAGTAATATCTGATATAGTCCTTTTTAAAAAAAAATGAAATAACGTGAAATTTTTTAAAAAAAATTATTTTGACTTAAAACTGTAATCAATAGTAAGTGTAGGTATAATTAAAAGATTTCTCAAATGTTTAGTATCTTGTTTTGGGGTATAATCAGTAATAGAATAGGGGGTGGCTTGTTATATGCA
This sequence comes from Epiperipatus broadwayi, assembly GCA_028023455.1. NCBI lineage: Eukaryota > Metazoa > Onychophora > Udeonychophora > Euonychophora > Peripatidae > Epiperipatus > Epiperipatus broadwayi. The sequence continues at coordinate 9,430,531 of JAQFVV010012424.1, forward strand.
TAATCAGTACAGTCTGAGTTGATACTTACTTGTTTTATTTGTTCATAAAGCAGTATTCAGTTTTGTTAGAATGATTTTCTAGTCCATTTGTTTTGTACATTTTAAATTTATAGCATAAACAGTAAAATATGTTTCACTCATCATCATTCACATTGTCATTTCAGTTATATCAGTGTAATACCTATAGTATATTAAATATTCATGCATTATCCAACTTCATTTTTTATTCATAAGTTTCATTAAACCATTAAATACCCCACATTACATTCAAATATTTAATTATATCAATAACAGTAATAAAAAAATCTAACTTAATTACATTTTAAATAAATCAATAAATTATGGACAGGTGGATATGACCAATACTGTAAAATATTTTATTTATTAAAACAATTGTCATCAATTTTATTCTACTGCTTTAAATAACATTCAATTATTAGCTCAATTTTTTTTTCATTTATTTAAAAGACGAAATAACTTTTTTTTCATCTCTATTTTTTTTACTGTCTCGAGTTTTTGCATAAATTAGATAGGTTTGCAAGGGGGAGAAGCAATTGACAATCTTTTTCTGATGATGTTAACATTATCGTAAACAATTGGAAGAGAACAATATGATGTAATGATTATTTAAAAAGTTTATAAAAGGAATACTTATTACTTTTAAGTGGTCAGTCTATTATTACTTTTGAAGAAGTCAGTCAATTATAGAACTTTTACGAGGGCAGTTATAGCTAACCAAGCACAGCTATAACTAAGTTATTTAGCAAAGTTTAATAGTGAAATTATTTTCCTCTTCCAGAGTTCAAGTTAAAAATTTAAGTATATTATTTGTTTGTGAAATGTGTCCTTAAAAACCACTAAAAGATACGTCAATTTTGCTCCAGCTGATCATTTAAATTGTCCCGTTATGCTAAAGTATACATAAGTGTTATATTCTATTATTCAAGATAAATTATTATTTAAGAAATGGGAATGCTTGATAGGACTGTAAAATTGTTTTATTTAAATTTAAAATTAACAGGGAAGGATAAAAGAATATTTGTTTATTTTATAACAATTAAGTTTTTAAGCTTTAATTATACTATGAAGGGAACAATTGCCACATGCTTCATTTATGTGTGTGAAAAATGTGAACTGTCATTGAACGTTCTCAGAACTTTAATGTAACAAATTTCATGTCAAATATAAAAAAAACTCAAAATTTAAAATATACACAAGGAATATGTAATTTTATTGTCATATGTCTTAGAATAGTGGCATAATTATTTATATTTTTACCTTTGGAAAAGAAAGATATAAGATTAAATATGCCATTAAATGTACTTTAATAATTATTTGTTTTTTTAGACTAGTAAGATGAATGAAATTATAAATGGATAAAGTTATGTGACATTGCTGTATTAATATTACCAATGAGTTTATCTAAATAAATAGTATTAATTGAATAACTACATATATTTCTGAATGGCTTTATGATTGTGAAATTAAATGTTAAGTATATCCTAGGAATAAAATACAAACTTCTATTTTACTTGCGTCATGAAATATATTGTTTAATTAAAGAAATTCATTGTTTACAATGTCAATAGCAATTCATTAGTTGATAACTAAAACATTGAATATGCTCATATGGATTCAACAAAGAAAAATAATATTGTGTTGTTTTCTTCTGCAGGAATCCTACCGTTCTGTGTTAATATTTGTCTTGTGCAGTATAATTATTTTCCTTATCCATTTGAAAACATATATATATATATATATATATATATATATATATATATATATATATATATATATATATATATATATATATATATATATATATATATATATATATATATATATTGCAATCTTTTAATCTAAAGCCAAAATAAATTATATGCCAAGTACTATAATGAAGTTTTTAATTTTCACTAAAAAATTCCCGAGAATCAAAATAGTTGAATCGTGGAGTCAAAGTAAACAGTCTACATCTCAAATTATTTACATGAGTAGGGATTAATTAGAATAAATTATTTTAAGGATAGTTTTAACTTTCAAAATATGTAAATCATTTTTAAATTTACATGATGTGATGTGATGCACTGTGACTTCTCCTTAAACAGAATCAGGAATCTCTCAGCAACTATGCCCAGAGAAATCTGTTAGCCACTTTATCTTCCCTTTCTATTTTTCACCCTAAGTTTTCCCATAATCTGCTTCATCCCATTTCCACAACATAATCTTTGTCAACTCCATGGCCTTTATATCTAAATGCCCTTATCTTTTCCCAATCGTAGCATAAAACCAATAACCCACTTTCTGTATAATCACTTTGTTCATATTTATTCTTCCATAACTTCATTATGCCATATAATACATAGTGTTTTCCTCTTTTGAGCAAAATATTAAAATAAGATTTGCTATCTACGGTGAAAATAATGGAATATAATTGGGTTACTTCTTTTCCATGCTAAATATTAAAATTTGTCAAACTCAAATCATGTCAAAATATTAATTAAATATTATAATAACAGATTATATTGCGCAGTTAAATTATCATTATGCCTGCTGTTTAATAAAATATAATGAGAATTATCTTTCGAATAAACCATTTTTATAAAACTAAAATTAGAAAAGATGAAGCCATAAATATAAATAAAGGTATTAACATGCAATAAAAAAAAAAAGAATTATTACTAAAAAGAGAGATGACATTGTGAAATGGGTAGAAGACTTCTATCAAGAATTATATAGTAATAAAGAACAAGTACCTCCTATATCTATTATATCTTCCGAATTGCCCATAATTTTAAATAAAGAAGTGAGACATGCAATTAAATTTATGAAGAAAGGAAAAACTCCAGGTACTGATGGAATTATAATTGATATATTAAAAGAAGCAGGTGAAGAAATTGAATTTTTTTTAGCAAAATTATCAAAAAACAAAAAAAAAAAAGACTAAATGATAAAAGGTGTACTAGATGATTGGAAGAATGCAGTATTAATATTAATATTTTTAAAAAGGTGATAAAGAAGATATTAAAATTTACAGACCTATCAGCCTTTTATCAGTTTTATAAAAAAAATTTACCAAGATAATTACAACATATATTGTATTTTCACCAACCAAGAGAACAAGCTGGATTTAAAAGTGGTTTTAGTACAGTAGATCATATCCAGGTATTGAGAGAAGTTACAGAAATGACAAATAAATATGAGTTTCCATTATGCTTTGGATTTGTAGATTATGAAAAGGCATTTGATTCTATAAACATTTTTTCAGTGATTAAAGCATTGGACCATCAAGGTATAGATCCAGGGCATTGTCATATTTTAAAAAAATATTTATAAAAATGCAACAGCAACAATTAGATTAACACAGGCAAAACTCTCCATAGGGTAGTGCCACTCAGTGACAACCAGAGTAATCAATGGATGTCAGAAGGCTTGTGCAAAGAAAATAAGTTTCTGGCTTGTGGCCTTCGTCAATGAGGAGCTTTGGATCTGAGATCACTGCACCTAAATCTTAGGATCTAATGCAACCCTCCAGCAGCCATCTGACAACCATTGATTACTCTGGTTGGCACTGAGTGGCACTACTGTATGGAGAGTTTTGCCTGTGTTAATAACAGTTATGTGATAGCATAAGAAATGGTGATCATGTAACAATTAGATTACATAATGATACTAGGAAAGTCAATTTATTTCTGAAAAGCATTGTGTAAGATGAGATTTTATGATAATGCTTGGGAAGAACAATGGTTATTAAATACTAATAAGACCAAAATATATAGATAATGTTCTGCATTCAGATAAATATAACTAAGCCAACAAATTGATGTATATTTAAAACATTATCATTTTGTATTTTAAGTTGGTAATTTTAAATTTTTTAAATTTTTACAAAAGTGAACCTCTTAACTAATGAAAGCCATAAGTCAAAAACTAGTCTGTGGATAATAATAGTAGGGGGTTTATTAATTAATATTGTCTGGTATATAATGATTACTCAAACTTATAATAGGTACCAAAATTGGAATAGTGGAGACAGAATTTGCTATAGAAAAGTGTTGTGTAATCTGTAGTCATATAAAGCTTTGGATTCTGGTTATCGTTTTTTACTGATAACCTTTCTAAGGATTACATATTTATCCAATTATTTACTATCTCTTTCAAGATATAACAAAAAAAGAACAATCTGAATGTGCATGTTTGTTTTTTAGTCCATAGGACAATTCCAACGTAATCAAAATATGATTAATTGTCTATATTGGCTTATTTCAAAATTTAGATGATATGTTTAGAATTAACAAGGGGAAAAAATCTAAACATTTTTACATCTGAGATATTTTTTCTTTTTGAAAAAGTTTTTTTTTCTCTCATTTTTATAGCTATATGTTGCCATTCCTTTAATAAATATATTTACATAAATAAAATCATCTCATATACATAAAACAAAAGGTTAATTAAAATAATTAATTTATAAACAGAAGCTTAGGGAAGTATTTTAAAATTTGAAAAAATGCACGTTTTGAGATTAAGCACGAGAATAAAAATCTATTATTATAACAACATAAAATTGAAAATTTTTTCCATAAAAATAACCATGCACAAAATATAAGACAATACTATCAAAAGGAATATTTTATTCTCAATACAGTTGTTATTTTGGAATAGCAATTTAATATTCTTCTCACTTTTTTATTGTTGTTTTTAAAAATGTCGTAAACACTTCAGTTGTAAATGAAACAAGGGTTTTATAGAAAATTTCAACATTAATCCCAGTATTAGCTTCGGTATTTATGCTATCAATATAGTCAATTGCAAATTAGTTAGTTAGATCTGCTTTAGTCTTAAAGTTTTTAAAAAATAGAGCTTAAGTACAGATGAGCTTGAATAAATTTTAACGAAAATATGTTCAATTGTTTCCACACAGACTGATAATTTGTTATATAAAAAAGTTTCACCGCGACGTATCAACATGTTATTAATTAAGCATCATTTTATTTTTTAATTTACTTTGCTTAGTTAATGTTGTCAAATATGTAAGATAAAAACATTATTTATATATTTATTGCTCGTTAAAGACTTTTTTAACTTTAATACATAAAATGCTCAAATATTCAGTATAAAAATTAGCTGTCCTCAATGTTGTTAGACATATACTTAATATAATAATTAATCTAAATAAGATTGAAACAAACACCTAATTAAATTCACAATTATTGAAAATAGAAAGAAAATTCATTGTTCTTTGTTTCTTTCTTTATTTTTTGGATGGAACTAGCTTGGTAGTAGAAATTTAGCTATTATATTCCTGACTTGAACTTCTGTTTCAGATAAATGTAGATGTTTAATAATGTACCTATTAGATTTATAAACACTACTTAATGTGATCTTTAAAAAAAGAAATTTAGCTCTTCTATTACAAAAGTAAATACATGGTCTATTATTGGAAATAAATTAGCTGAAAATTAGCATCAAAATGCATTTATTTAGTCAAAAATAAAATGTACTTAATGAAAGTAGAAAATTGCCATATAAATAATTAATAATTATGATGCTGCATTAGAAAATTATAAAACATTAGTTACAGACAATATATTATATATATAGGGTATATGAGCACAGACTTTCATATGACTCACCACTCTATCTCATAACACTGATACACTTGCACACATATATGTCGAAAAGATAAACAATCACCAATATACGTATTTCATGCTAAACTAGCAATCATCAGTTGGTCCAGTTTATCATCTCTACATATATATGCAATAAATGCCCAGATATATATTAAGATAGCCAATCTTCATACTTTAATGGACAGGCTTCAATCCACTCCACACTCCAACTCTTCAACCATAACGGAAATTATAGTAATTTATATAAAAAAGGAAGTAATCATTTTGTTTCAATATAGTTTTCATAACCTCCACTCTTCCCCCAAAAATATTCAGAGTAATAAATAATATTTATAAATAAAACAAGTTTGTTCTCTCCAAAAAATGAAATATAAATTAAAATAATGATCTTCCACAAAAAATTAAATAAAGTATGTCAATAAACTTCAAAACGTAGAAAATTCGGTACTCATGTTATAGCTAAAGACGCTGCACCGTTTATTGCGCTAAAACACCTAAAAATAATGTTTCCGTGGCTGACACGTTCGACGTTGCAGTACGGCACGTGTGTCGCATCGCAGCAAATACATTTTCCAAATTTGCACAGTTTATAAAATATTTACGGCTTGATGAGAGAGTTTGTATTTGAATTCGATGGAAATGTTGTTTTCATTGGATTTTTATTTTATTTTAAAGTATTGAAATGTTCAGATTTTTTAATGTAATAATTCTAAGACTTTTACAACGTACTGTATTGAATTTTTAATTGGGAAAATGTTAAATATCTATGTTTTAGTGAGTTGCAATTAGGTAACGTGTCAAGTAACGTACTGTTCGTAACATTCCATGAGACAAAGAAGATTCTACCATGTGTATATTTTTGAAGTAAAAAAGAGCAGTACCAAAAAAATATCCAGTAAGAAAAGTATAAATATACACAATTTTTCGTAAATTTCATAAAAAGCAAATATTATAAACATGTTTAATAAGTAAAGAAGAATTTATATGTGTTTGTTGTTGTTTAAAAAAGTTTGAGTTTCTTTATTTTGTCCGAGTACGGTTACGATTTTGAATTTTTTTATTTTAGCATTTCAAACAACAGAACACTAACCCTAAAACTAATTCTAAACTTAACCCTAAAACTAACCCTAAACCTAACCCTAAAACTAACCCTAAACCTAACCGTAACAACTTTTACTTTTTATTGTCATTCTATTTGAATTAAAAAATAGCCGTAATATCTCTTTGTAAAAAAAAAAAAAAAAAAAAAGTAAAATGAAGACTAAAAGAATAAAAAATAGACTAAGAAATTTTACTTTTTATTACGATTATTATTTTTTAGTTAAACAACAACAAAAAAAGCCGTAACACAAGTAAAAAAATATCCGATAGAAAATTGTAAAAAAAAGCCATAACACAATTAAAAAAAAACATACGATAAAAAAAACACGAATCAAATTGTAATTTGTTGATTTTATTTTACATTTATTATTATCATTTAAATTGTATACGTTAATAAAAAATAATATTTATAAAAGATGATTTTGTTTTGTTTTTATTTTCGCATTACAAAAAAGCACAGCAAAATTATTATAATCAATGGCCCAGGAATGGTCATATTTTATAGTTTTAGCATGAAAACAGCACCATCCAATGGCATCTTTATCTATAAGACAAGCACCCAAAATTCAAATGCTTTGCAGAATTTAACAGTTGTAAAAATATGTAAACAAAAACATCCCTATACATATTATTTATTGGTCATATCAAGGTAAACGTAAATGATACACATGTAAAATTCTTAACTTAGGCTAATATATATCAAAATGAAATTACTACATCTTGTTTACACAGAAAAATTATTATCACCTTTATATATTATATTATACAGAGAATTTTCAAGAAACAGTAACATATGAAAAAAAAAAACATCTGTTATGAATAAACAACATTTAGTGATTTATGAATGATCCATGAACAATTTTATAAAGAGCCAACAAAAATATTTATATGAATAAAATATGTTTATACCAAATATAAAGTCTTGCAAAGAATTAATCATAATTTTTTATTATAAAATAAGCAATTGATTGAATTTTAAAAAAGTGAAATGGAAAACTTAATTATTCAAATAATTTCATTAGATAATAAATCAGTTTGTAATCTAATAGTGCATATTGCAGTAAAAGATATTATAGAGGAAATCATTTGGTTTAGGGAGGGGGGGGAGATAATACAAAAATAGTTAACCATAAATTATAGCTAATTGCACTAAAAGATTTTCTCTAACAATCAATCAAAAAATAGTCAAGCTTTGGTGGCTGAGTGGTCAGCACAGCCGCCTTACAAGCAGTTGTCTCGGGGTTCGCTTCCCAGCCGACACTTTGACATATAAAGAAAACAATCTGAAAATAAGTATGAAATTTATGAGTAAATAAATTGTGAGTCTATGAATTATTATGGAGATTGTTGCTGAAATTTCAATAAATCCTTTTAAAGCAAATACAGAGATTGATGCAATAATAGAATAGGATATATAAATATAAAGACAAAACAAATATTGAAAAAAACAACACCTAAAAAAATAACAAATGATAAATATATGCAATTATAAAGAGGGAGCAATAAAGATGATAAAAACATGGGTGTATTATTGTTTAAAAATGAAACAATTTATAATGATATGATTAAGAGAAGTAAATAAAAGGAGAATCTTTAAGCAGATGATATTAATCTTATAACATTTTATGAGAACATTAAAAATAAGGATATCAATAAATAGAGAGAAAATAATCACATCAATCAATATAAGGTTAAAAAGACTAAACTAAATTCAGAATACTTCCTTTTATGTGAGAAAATTATTGAATCACAATTTCATTTCTTTATATGAACTTATAATTGCCTGTATTAAAAACTTCCAATGATAGTTTGATCAATAACTTTATGGTTGATATTTTTGCATAACTATACTGGAAAAAATTAGACAAGAACAATCATATTTTATACTTGTAAATGGTAAATTTAATGGTAAGTACATAGACAAATATAATATCAAATTTTAATTATAGAAAAGTTAAGCCAATATTTAACATAAAGGTTAATCTATAATAAAATATTAAATAGAAACCATAAATTTTACCAAAATCACACTTTTCTTTATTTTGCTGTAATATCCTATAAATACAATTTATCCAAACCACTTCGAACACTTTTTAACAAAACTCTTTATACATTTCGACTGTCCTGAAGTCTTCTTCAGAGCCAGTTCACTTTAATCTCTTAAAAACCATTGTTTTCAAAAAATGTTTTTCTTTTGAAAAAAAAAAAATGTTTTTTAAGAGATTAAAGTGAACTGGCTCTGAAGAAGACTGCAGGACAGTCAAAACGTATAAAGAGTTTTGTTAAAAAGTGTTCGAAGTGGTTTGGATAAATTGTATAAATAGAAACCAAATGAAAAAAAAAACTAAATTGTTTTCTTATTAAAATACACTTCATTTTCTTAATGGTATAATTCAAATGCCTTATGATAGTTATTTAAATTTGTAATAACAAAAAATGCATTTTTAAGATAAATAATAGTAATAGCTAAATGGTTTGTTAATTAGAAAGCCATATGATATTTCAGTAGTGAATTTGATTAGAGTTGAATCTCCATTCAGGGATGTATAGCCTTTTGGTTTACATCTGTATCATTGCATTAAACAGACATTTATTAAAATTTAAATTATTGAAATGCAAATGATGATACCTATAAGAAATTGTATTGTTACTTAAAAACTTCAAATACGTAATGATGAATTGGATTAAAAAAAGGTCGTTTCAGATGTAAAATAAAATGTGGTCTTTTTAGAAATCTCAAGACAGTTGCAATTCAGGGAGATTGATATTTTTTTTATTTGAGTTATGAGTAAGATATGATAAGACTTAAAATTTTACTGTCTATTCATATTTATATAGGATGAGAAAAAATTTTCTAATAGTAACTAACACAATGAAATTGCAAAAACTTAAAAAATAGTAATAACTTCAATTGATGATAGTTTCTAAATCTGGTGTAACATTTTCTTTGTCAATGTGAGGTATTAAATATAAAGGCTAGTCCTTAAAATATGACCATAGGATTTGATGAATTAGGATCCAAAGTACAGATTACCTAACAAACATAATAAGAAATAGTCTAATATTTCCACAAAGTTTATCATTGGCTGTAAGGCTTTGTTGTTGCTATTATTAAAAGGTGGTTACCTTGACAACAGATTGTGATTGTTGATAGTTGTTGATATTGGGATTGTCTAAGTGTTGACTGTTTTTAATGACTATTATTATTATTATTATTATTATTATATTATTATTATTATTATTATTATTATTATTATTATTATTATTATTATTATTATTATTATTATTATTATTATTATTATTATTATTATTATTATTATTATTATTATATTATTATTATTATTATTATTATTATAATAATAATAATAAAAGGTAATTTTTGTATTTATTTATATAATCTATATTCTATTATAATAATGTTAAAGCAACTTCACCTTATAGATATACCTATGAAATATCAAACTCAATAGTTAATTAAACAATTTAAATACATTTTGTATTACAAAACTAAATTATTTTCAAAATCTAAATTATCATAGATAAACAAAATGAAAATAAAATCCAATTTATCTTAGCTATCTTTCCTTCTAATGAGAGTGAAATGTAAAAATAAATAAATACATAATTTCACCAGCAATCAATCAGACAATAAATACTAATGCATAAATACAGATTGTTTAAGATAAGAAACAATGTTGTACTTATTCTTATATATTTATTTTCTAAAAACATAAATATCTTACTTATACTTATTCCATTAATAATAAACATTGAATACCTGTTTTAATAAAGCAATATAAAATCACACATATGCACACTTACAAAATGTATATAAATGCATGAAATCAATAAACACTTACACAACAATTCACCTTTATCAATGGTAAGTATATAGACACTTAATGATTGCAATTTAACTATTAACTTCAAGGCTGCATACCAGATGCATCAAGAAGTAGCAGTTGATGAAGCAATTACCAAATTCAAGGACCCTAACATGATGAAACAGTATGATTCCTCAAAACCAGTAAAGTGAGGTTTCAAATGGTGGGTCTGTGCATATAGCCATAATGGGTATGTGTACCATATGGAGTTGTATACAGGCAAAAATAAACTGCAGATGTGAGTCTAAATCTGGGAACCCGAGCAGTGCTGTCAGTGCTTTTGCCACACTTAGCTAAACAGAATCATATTATTTTTTGTGACAGATATTTTTCTAGTATGCAATTAGCAGAAAAGCTGTCTGCAAGTAAAATCACTTGTTGTGGCACACTGAATGCTAATAGGAAGGGTATTCCAGATAGCATCCATGAGAATGCCAAAAATTATAAAGATATGCAGAGAGGAGACTTCTGTTCTGTATATGACAGTGGTCTTGAGTTTGTAGTGTGGATGGGTAAGAAGCCAATTATTATGCTCAATAATGCTTATCCACCATCTAGAAATGGTACTGCTATTAGAACACACAAGGATGGTACACGTCATACATATCCATGTCTGAATGCTATCAAAAATGCAACTGCTTCATGGGTGGGGTAGATTTAGCAAACCAGAAGTGAACTGTGTATGACTGGGATAGGCAGTCTAAGTGTTGGCCTATGCACTTATTCTGGCATTGTTTTGATGCAGCTGTCACTAATTCCTACATTATATACAGACTATACATGGCCCAAAAGAAAATGCGGCCTAAATCACACTTGGAATATAGAATAGCTTTATCAACCAGCCTTATTGGTGACTTCACAACCAGAAAAATGAAGCCTTCAGTCATACACCATCTTCAGTCTCCGTCTGTGTGCCATAAAATTTCTGATCTGCACAGTCATAACAAATCCATCAAAAGAAGGTGTATTGTATGTCTCAAAAACAAAGATACACATGCATCTTACTTTGGCTGTGTGAAATGTGGATGCATCCCCCTGTGTAGGAGTGAAGAGAGAGGCTGCTTTGCTGCTTACTGTGCCAGAAGCAGCACAAGTACATTGCCTATGTAAATCTTTTATCCTACACAGCTACAACACCTATGGCACACGTACAGGATCAGAATCATATCAATGCTGGTTTTCCCATAGGGAAGATATAACATGATTTTATTTATATTGCTGTTTATTATTTTGATGATTATAGTAACACTATATATTTTGTTGTAATTTTGTAGTCACATGATTCAGCTCTTGCAACTCAAGCCACCCTGCTTTATATGTTGACAAAGAACCATATCTCCACTTGGTTCTGCAATAGGTAAAATATATCATGATTTCATTTATATTATTGTACATTTATTGTATGATTATAGTAAGATTATATATTCATTTGTTGCAGATTTGTAATCACATTTTGTAGGCACATTTTGTAGTCACACTGTACAATTGCTCCAACCCCTGCAATTCAAGCCACTCTGCTTTATATGTTGACAAAAAACAATATCTCCACTTGGTTCTGCAATAGGTAAGATATATCATGATTTTATTTATATTATTGTACATTTGTTGCAATTTTGTAATTCTTGATTTTTTCAGTTTTAGGTGAGACAATTTCAACTTTACTTCAAGGTCTCACATTACTTATGGTTTACAGTATATATCTTCAATGTTATTTTTCTCTTGATTTGCTTTATGTATTTATATTATCAAGAATTTGAAAAGATGTTCAACTTCCCTCAATCCATCCATTCTACTTTATGCAACTGATAAACATGACTACAAATATGAAAAGGATAAATGACTCCCAATGATGAATCAACAATCATCATCATCTCCCAATCATATATAATCATTGCTTGTAATTCCTTTGGATTATTTATTTTGTTAATTTATTTACTATGTTTTTATTCATTTTATTGTAGCTAACTTTTTAATTGTTTGATATCATACTTTGATATTATGCTTTTCTATAAAATAATACATAATTTAGCTACCCCCCCCCTGATTTTTCAATAATATAATAAATTATTTTTTACCCCCATAACTTACAATTTACTATGTTTTTATTAATTTTATTGTAGCTAACTTTTTAATTGTTTGATATAATACTTTGATATTATGCTTTGCTATAAAATAATACATAATTTAGCTGTCCATCCCCCTGATTTTTCAATAATATAATAAATTATTTTTCCCCTCATAACTTACACTTTACTAAAGTTATTACTGTTATTTTTTTGACCCTCACTAAAACCTAGCATTTCTAATAGATATCTTGCATGAAAGGCCTAGGAGATACACTGCTTGCAAAAGTGAAACATATAGGCTTGGAAGTAAAAAATGAAATAGAAATTGTCTCCTTCTGCCACATTACACCAACAAAATGTACCTTAGGTAGATCATGTTATATATCATTTTTTTCTGCATTTTATGACAAATATGATGAAGCTGTCTATGAAATTGTAATTTTAAGTTATATCTTTCAAAATTGAGAATTTGTGAACCAATGTAAAAATAAAGATGTTTAAAAAAGTAAAAAATCTCCTTTTTTTAATTATTTTATTTTGGTAATGACTAAACACAAAAACATATATGTAAAGTTTAAAAGAGAAGTTATAAATAAATATAGTAATAAGCTGAATGTTTTCAAGGATCCATGCCTCATAATTATAGCTTTCTTAAAAATATATAATAAAATATATGCAAAGATATATAAATTAGCACATGTTACATGGCCCATTTCTTTGATATATCAAAGCAAGTGTCTTTTCTATTTATAGCATTAATATTTACATTAATGTAGAATGCTTCTTTTATTTTTATTTTATAATCATTTGATTCTGTGCATATAATTACAGGATTGGCAGGTGTAAAATTGTGTCCAGATTTCATGGCATGCTCCAAAAATTCAGAAGATGTATTGTTGTTCTTCTGCACTCTATTATAAGTGTAATGACTATTTTATCAGCTTTATTACATTCTTTCATATTTGTACTTTCTAAAAATGTATATATATTTATATTTATTGTAATAAATTAGAAATTTCATTTAAAATTATATGTCCTGTAATATTTTTTTAATTCAAAATGGCCACTCAGGATTCAAAGAGTTAATACATATATATTATACACATTTCAATTTAGCCTTGTGACTCCATTGCAATGGTGTGATGCATAAAATAAAATAAAAAGAAAGGAAATCATCATCACATTTTTGTAGGAGGGGAAGCTGTAGAGTATAGAGTTCAAACCCTACATAACCAATTCCTAAAGACCTCAGGAAAAAGTGGGAGAAATATTTTTCTTTCATTCAATTAATTTTGTTAGTGAAAGAGGACAATATTTATATCATTGAATAGTTTGATAGTTATATTTAAGAATTAAAAATATTAAGCATATATAAATAATTGTCTGTAGACATAAACTCCATGAGATATTATTTTTTTAAGTCTATTTATTAACTTTCTATGTTTAATGTATATTTAATGAATTATAATATTCTTTCCTAATAATGCTTTGATTTTAATACTTTGTCATTACTAATTAATTTGATTACTTTGATACTAATAATATTAATAATCTGTAGCTTTCAAATCATTTAGATTGTTTTTTATAGGCAAGTTTTACAGATATGAGTAGAAATATGTATATGTGTATGTGTATGTGTACAAACATTAGAGTTTTAAACATTTACAGACATATTAAAAGAGTTTTTAAATAATTTTGTATTATCTGTGTAAAACGTTTTTTATATATATTATTTAAATTCAATTTTGCTTATTTTATTTGAAAGGGTTAATTAAGAAAGGTTTCACTCTAATGCCAAAGTTGAGAGAGAAAGATGGGGCCAATGTTGACTTAACTTCCATGTGTGAAATTTGGGGGGATGAGAAGAATGACTTGTTAATAAGCTATTAAAATTACAGAGAGACACCAGATCTTTGGACCGCAGCTGCACTGATAAGGTATAATTTATGTATAATTGGATGTTTCAGTGACAAGATGTGAGTAATGTCTTCAAAAAACCAGCACACATATATAGTCTGAAAAATAAGTCAGTTTAAGCAGAGCAAAGAAGGCAGAATAAATCTTTGCCTCTTAGAAGACACATGTCTTTTTTTTTCTATAAACAATGGTGAGGTAGAAAAAATTTTGTTTGAGGGTGCCTTTTTGGCTACCCAAGGCACTCTGCACATTCAGAAGAGTTCAAATCTAAAATAATGGAAATAACAGATATCATCCTATGGCTGATCTCCAAAGTGCAAAGAAGACTTCGATACCTGTTATTGTTTCACCAATGCATTACTGAATTCAAATAAAAGCACAAAGTAAAAATGCTAAAAGTTTTATTAAATGCAGAAGAATCTTGTTATTGCTTTACCTGAGCCATTGCTGAATTCAAATAAAAGCCAAAAGCAAAGATGCTGAAATTTATATGAAAAGCAAAAATATCCATTTGTCTATAGAAGTGAAAAAACCATCCCAGTGTTAAAATGGTCCCTAAAGAAATACAATTTATGTCACAGCATCATCATTATCATCACAGTAAAACAGAAGAATTTCAAGCCCAAGCCAAAAATAGAACTTTTCCAGTAAACCACTGTAATTGATAAATGTACACAATTGGTAAATCTACACATGTTGAACATTAGTATGTGGCTGAATTCCAATTCTCAACCTTAAAGAAGCTAATTTCAAAATAAAATTCATCAGATTCGTTGAAACTGTCTCTACATTGAAATTAAAAAAGAAACTTGGTAATATCAATTTTGTTTTCTCAAAGACAAATAACACTTCTTTTTTAAAAAATCCGTTTATCTCTCTCTTTCTCTCCCTCTAAGTATTACAAATAGGAATCAATTATTAAAAAAGATTTTTCAGTAATTATGAATAGTGACTTTATTAGTATAATATGTATTATTTAATTACCATTGCATGTAACTTTATATATATATATATTTATATATATATATATATATATATATATATATATATATATATATATATATATATATATATATATATATATATATATATATATATATATATTTTGTAATGGGATAGGGTAGTAGGAAGAGGTGAACCTGGGTGATGGCAAATCATCATCACCATGGTCAATTTAGAATGAAATATCAATAATTTCCAAAAATATATATAAGTAAGATATATTTAAGGGGAGCATGAGATCAAGGAGAATTTCCAAGAAATCATTGAGAGATTAGAAGAGCAACTACAAGCATAATTAACCATCAACCAGCATTATAAAGTAATACTCAAAAGAAATAACAAAAGAAATCATTCATCTTCGTGAATGATCAATAATATCAACTAACTCAGTACAATAAATCAACAGTCAATCTTGTGACTGGATTTGAACAACAAATACCTTGTGACTGGATCGGAAATGGGTCTTCTGTAGACCAGGCTAACTATTGAGCCTTTGCCAGCTTGGGGCAATTGTTTAACCATTAATTTGGAGGCACAAACTAAGTGTGAATCTATCAGAATACATAACCAGAAAAATCTAAACAATAATGCTGGGATATTAAAACATGCTGATCATCATCAATGCTCTGGCACTTAAGTACCATTAATGTACTGGGCAACTATAAACTTAAATTTTTAATAAGACTAAACTAAAATTAAGGATAGTGCATGGGTTTTAAAATATAATCTTATGTGCCAATCAGAATGATGATGATTGATCATCGCTGGATGTTCCAAAAGCACTAATATACATCCCCATTTATATATTCATGCCATGCACGAATATAGCTGAAAGAACACTAGCTCTATTACTGCATGTGACCAAGAGATGATGCAATACAATTTTTAACAGTTGAATACAAGTTTATTATTAATAATAAAAAACTACAATTAAAGTCTATGTGGCTATATATATAAATTAAGTCTTATACAATAAAAAAAATTATCACATTTGTGATTTACGTAATTAATATACAAAATTTAAGTTACTGTATGGTGGTTTACATATAACACACACACCTGCATTTTACAATTACATGAATATATTTCAATTGACCTTTAATAATGACAAAAAATGATTAAAATTTGCATATGTCCTATTTGACAAGCACTGACATATATGCACACACATAAATATGCAATACAACTGACTTACTACAATTGTCATATAAAAAATAACAAATACATTATTAAACTTTTCAATTGGGTATTTAAAAAAAAGTTTAAAAATGTATATATATTTATAAGTGTGTGTATGTGCATGCTGACATTTACATCATATTTTAATTTAACAGCAATAATATTATATTTTCATAATTAATTTCTTTGGAAAATATGCATAAATTTCATGCATATATGTGTGTATAAACAAAATATAAATATAATTTAAAATCTGTTATCAAATTCTATTACAGCTTTCTTTTATTCTTTTAATATATATATATATATATATAAAAATATATATATATATATATATATATATATATATATAGTTAATTTTTGAGAGATTAGAAAACATTTTATCAGGTTACCCCTTAACTAATTATAAATGTCTTTAAATTTAAAAATATAGATTTAAAATGTCTTCCAAATGAATTATTTAAAACAACTGTTTTGTAAACAAGTTTATCTGTGCTTTTCTACATATAGACACAGCAACATACATATAATTACTTTTTTATCCAGCTGGTGTTTCTCTTGGGCAAGCTAGTTTTTTGGTCACTCTAGGCAATTGTCATCATCAGGTAAAAGTATATAATTCAGGTATGGTTGGCTTTCTCCCTTCTGCAGTTGCTTCCACTTAGACTTGGATTTGGCAAGCTTCAGGTCAGCAAGCTGTTTTCCAGAACACCTTTCAGGCTATAAATTTCAACACAAAGAAGTGGGTCATTTTCTCCATGTGAATTCAAACTCCACTATTGAACTGAAGAGCAGCTACTTCCTTGCATTCTTACATCCTCATGGCAGTTCTCTATATAGGTATACTAGCCATCTTTGCAGCTAGCTTTACTGTTTCCATTCTCTTCTACAGTTACCAACTCTTCACAAAATAGTTTAGTCAACTTTGCAACTAGCTCTGCAGTTAGCTCTTCTGCTAACCACTTCTCAGAAAATTAAAGCCAAACTTTGCAGTTGGCCTAGTTGACCACTGCTTAAAATATTAAAACCAGACTCTTCTGGCCAACTCTTACAAAATTGCAAGCAAAACTAACTGATATTTTTATCAGTCTTTTTATAATCTTGGTTGGATCAGGTGATAAAAACATAGTGACTGTTTTCAATTAACTTTAATCCTTTTGAATTTGACCAAAGATGTGATCTATATACATGTTTTTAATTTACAAATTAATTAAAAGATTTTAAAAATTGACATTTTTATAATTATCAGAAAACATGCTTATTTTAAAATTTTCAAAATCAGAATAAAAATTTTCATTTTTATTTATCAAACCTTTTTTTAAATATTTAATTTTATAACAAAATATTATTTTAAATCCAGAGTTATTTAACCCTTTATTTATTATTTTTATTTCAGTGAATGTAGAAAATATCTACTACAATTTTTGTCTGTGTTTATTTCTATTTTTCCTTTACTTTATATATATGCACACACACTATATTATTGTGTGCTATGTAACTCAACTGGTTACAATATATATATATATATTGTTAATAATGGGGAGCAATTTACACATCTAGCGACATATATATGCTTACATAAATATTTGTTGAATATAAATGTACCAACCGATAAGGGTAGAAATTTAGCATCATGAGAGATAGATATTTTTTAGGTAGTTAAGTAACCTAGATTAATGGAAATTGAGATAAGTAATTTGAACATGTTTTCTTTAGATATTCTTATCTTTATAATTTAACTAACTTCCTCTACTTATTTCTCGTTTATTATTTTCTAAGATTATAGATATAAAAATGAATTATCTGCAATATGCGAGTATGTGCATGTATTGAGTGTGTATTCTTAAAATTAAAATGTTTCTATGATATAAGATTTCTATTCACCCACTAGAAATATGAACATACACATATCACACTATATAATATTAATAATTGAATTTCATTTTCATTAAGGGGAAGGGGGAAGACTTTTGGTTATTATTATTATTATTATTTGAAGGTATCTAATTTTATTATTAATTATGTAAATTTTTTATTTGTATATTGCTTAATCAGTAATAAATTTTAATTTGTTTTTATTAAAAGAGGCTTATATATTTCTTAAGAGTTAATCATTGTCTTATGAGGTTAGTTTAGTCATCATCATCATTGATGGTTGTCAATCATATAAACATAGTTTAAATATAACAATATTTTGGTACATGATTGATAAAAGATACAATTTGTGATGTGAGTTAGTTCTAAAGCTGTGACTCAAAACATCATTATCATCATCATCATCATCATCTTATTAATCAATAGTCTAAATAAATGTGTTTACTGGCCATATATAAATAATGTTTCTCACTGTGTTTGTTTATTATTTGTGAGCCATCACAAGAGATATGACTACCAACGAAGCATCTGATAATCTATACTATTAAATGTGAGCTAGTAACACATGATAATATTAAATATGAATTTATGATGTTAAACTCTTATATGATAATTTGTCTGAGAATTTATTTACACAACTAGAGAATAATAATGATATTTTCCCTTTAATACAAGTGCATGAGATATGGTTATAAAATGTGGAATCCTAAACAATTATAAATAATGTACCAACTGAGGTTCAAACCCAGTAGAGTATAAATAGGTGTCTAATGCAACTTTATCTAGGTTTAGACAGCTTAGTGGCGCCCAAATATACAGATATACATATAAGAAAACAA
The DNA here is from genome assembly GCA_028023455.1 of Epiperipatus broadwayi. Taxonomy (NCBI): domain Eukaryota; kingdom Metazoa; phylum Onychophora; class Udeonychophora; order Euonychophora; family Peripatidae; genus Epiperipatus; species Epiperipatus broadwayi. The sequence goes on from JAQFVV010012424.1 coordinate 9,450,024, forward strand.
TGAATAAAAAAGAATACTAGATTATTTTCTTTTTCCCAATCTTGAGAGATATTAATTTAGTTACAATAGAGATATGTTTGATATATAAACAGCCATACCTTAGCATTAACTTTCATATTCAGATATGTTAACTTCTTTATGACAGTTTATATAGGATCTTATAGTAAGTAATTCATATTCCTAATCTTCAGAAATATAATAAATTAGAAATATCATTGAAATTCGATTCTTCCCAGTTTTTCCAGCAAGGTAATTTATTTCAATTTGCTTTTTAATAACATAACGTAAACTAAGAGAGGGAGAATTTATTTCCATATCTTTTCTGTTAATTTCTTTTTTATAATCTACTTCAATGGTATTTCCACTGTTGTGAACCAAGTAATTCAAATCCATCTGCATTTTAGTCTATTAAATTGGGATTTCTTTTGATTTCCTGATATTTGCAAAAGGCTATATATATATACTTCATGGTAACAATCGTAAGTTATCTATGTATTCAAATTAGCGAGTTCCTCCTAATGGATTATGAAAATAATTTAAACTTGAATGAGATCAATATGAAAATAACTTATATTCTATTAATAACAGCTGGACAGATAGTTTGTATAAATAAAAACCTATTAAAAAGTCTTGAGTAATTGGCTTTATGGTCTTAGGTCATCTTTTTTACTGCTTTTGTGAGGATATCGTCTAATCCTAAGGCATTGCAATTCTTCATGATCTGATGGTCTGCATTATTGCTTTTCTTCTTGGAAGCAGATCTCAAAGCATGATTGAAACTAGGAATAATATTGTCATGATGGCTACCATTATCTCATAATGTCATCAAACAGTCTCAAAGACCAAAATGCGATATGTGTAAGCATATATCTTTCAAGATTGATTGTATAGTCATTTAAGAAATTTGTCTTTAACTCTTTTGTTGTTGCTGATTTCTTTGAAATAAGATTGGCCATGAGGAGATACTAATGCATAACAAGTGAAAACGAATTTTAGTGGCTACTTCTTTCTAATTAATTTTTATTCGATGTTGCATAATCTTTTCAAATCTAATTGCTCCTAAGTCAGTATTCATTCACCATTTGATGAAGGCTGGCTTTGAATATATATAATTTAAATATATATTTCAAGAATATTTGCTCATTTTATGCTAATTCACAATAGGTGCTATGAGTGACAATGGGAAAAATTTTTTACCCCAAAGACTTATGGGAGTCAGAAGTGACTTAATGCTAAATTCTTATGGCACATTAAAAATTCATAGCTTTCATATCAAATTAATTTTTGCATGCAATACTTATTTTTATTTTTGTTACTATTTTAGAATTATTTTATTCTATTGATTATTTTTGGAGAGAATAATATTGATTAAGCCCAAATGTATTCTATTCTTTTCAAAATAATATAATCCATGATGTCCAAACCTTTCCCCACTCTTATTATATTACTTCAATTAAATATTACAAAAAAATCTGCACTTTTCACGTCTTTTATTGTAAATATATGATAGTTTTGATTAACTGGAAGACATCTTCAGTGACTTGAAATATCTTATACTTCCTCTGAAAAAGACTGCTAGAAAATCTAAACTGTTATTTATTTTAAATAAAGTGTTGTGAAAAGTGCATTTTGGGAAATGTGAGTTGTTCTTTTATAAATAACATTAATTTTATTTCAACTTAAATTAATTTAATTTCTTTGTTTTAATTTAATTTTTTTCTGACTTGAATTTTCTTTTGTATTTTATAATCCAAACATTTTTTTTCTTACTCAATTGAGCCTGGATTGAATACTTTGATTAAATATCTTTTTTTTTACTCTTATATAACAGAGGTGGGTAATCTTTTTTCTGCCAAAGATCATTGGTATATTTATGATATTCGCAGGCGATACAAAATTATCAACTTAAAAATTAATCTGCTATATTCCATAAAAAAATTAATTAATTTATCTCTAATCATTAGAGTGGGCGGCTTTTTCAATTGAAAGGCCAATTTCAACTTTTCTTTTTTTAAATGAGGGACAAAAATTTTTGGGAATTAAAAATAAAGTAACATCATTATTGTAACTCAATCTATCTTTTATTTCTGTCCTTATTCGTTTGTCATTCAATAGATAGGGAAAGTTTACTATGCAGGAAAGATTATATAATTATAACTCTTTTTCAGATTTACAGCTAAGTATTGCTATCGATAAGACCAATCATATTTATAGCACTATAGCTTAGCACTGCTTTCTACCAAACCGGGCATATTCATAGCATTAAGATAGTTCTATGAATATGATCACTCTGGTCGAAAGCATTGCTAGGCTGTAAATCCGTAAAAGAGTTATAGTTTTTCCTGCATAGCGGATCTTCCCTATCTATTAAATTACATCATCATTATTAATGACTGTTCCATATTTAATAACAACTTTTTAATTTACCTTATGACTGTTTTTCAACATATTTATATTCTCGAATTTCTTTTTATCTTCTGGGTAGATTAATTCTGTAGCAGCTACAATACAGTCTTTTATAAACTCCCCTTCAGAAAATGGTTTTAAATTTTCAGCCTTTTTTTTTTAAAATAATGTAACTTGCTTTCATAGAATTTTTTGATTTGTTTGTATTTGCTATAAAACCTGTCAGTAACTTGATGAAACTCCTTTTCAAGTTTTCTATTTTAATATTTCTCTCTTTCCCACCTTTCTTGTTATAATCAGAATCTTTCGATAAATAGTGCCTTTCAGTATTGTGTTTTTTATTAATTGAAGTACTTTCTGCATACCAGGCATATTGATTTACTTTTTTTTATAAAAATATGTTGGTCCATTTTTTTTAAAATATGTTATTTTCTGTGAGTTTTTCTTAACTTATTCCGTGTAGCCATGCTAATAAAAAAGTTAATTTTTATTTTTATTAATATACATTCGTCTGTAAAAATCATTACAAAAACAAACAAAATGCCTTCAGTTTAAATCTGTAGTCAGACAGACCACATAACAAAATGCCTTCAGTTTAAATCTGTAGTCAGACAGACCACATAATATAGAGATTTTTTTTAAATATTGCCCCTCTGAATAGAATGAACTAGAACTATTATAAAGGCTAGAGAGAGAAAATAAATATTTTATTTATTTTACTTAGTTTTCCTTAATTTAATATTTGCACTACCATGTTTAAATACAAGTTTTATACAGGGCCATCTTATACATATTTTTAAAAATACCAGATAGAAAGCTTAAGGCGGGATTTGAACAATAGGCCTAAAGTTTCCCACTCCTGGTATATAACAATCAATTAGCATTAAATAAAAATACTATATTTGTTTGCGTTTTTAATTTCAATAGAATAATAATTAAAAAAACACAACTTCGAAGAGAACTTTCAAAAAAAATTCAAAAGACGGCAGGAAAAACGAATATGCGGTCCGTCAAAGCATGTCACGCTATGCTCTGATGGGTAACCATTATATATTTCGCGATATTTGCGATATCACTTCGAGAAATATTACAATCGTCGTCGAGAAAATATTAAGATTGTCAATCTAAAAACCCTTCAAGTTCTATTTTGTATGCAGAAAATTTAATGACAATTAAAGATGACTACCATGTATCAGACATCAAGATATCAAAATGTTAATTTAATTTTTATATATTTAAAAGATGTTAAATCTTACATTAATATTTAAGTAATGAGTTGCTAGATTTGTGTTATTAAAACAGTGATATTATCTGCAGTGGCAAAGACAATCAATATTATTATTTCGGTATAGTAATCTATTGCTTCACTCCAACTACTTTTAGAAAATTGATAATATACTAACATTTAATTCTTGTCATTTACAACGCCAATAACTCCAAATCAATTCCTTAATGACTATGAAGATTTTTGCTTCAGAATATGAGTTGGTACACGAAAGTTTTGCATATATGGTTCTATGCATCACATTTTATTTTAAATCCCTATGCTATTTAATATATATATATATGTTCAATAAATCCGTATGTTGTTTAATATATATATATATATGTTCGATATATAAGCGGATATGCATTAGCATCAATTTTCATATTCAAAAATGTTAGCTTGTTTGTGACAGTTTATATATGGTCATATCCTCTAGTCTTAAGATTGCAATTATTTATGATCTAACAGTCTGAATCACTTGCTTTTTTGCTTGGAAGAACTCAAAACATGATTTCTCAAATATTTTCACTGAATTTGTATCTATCTTCATAACAATATCTTTTTAACTTAAGTTCTTTACTGTAGTATCTTTTTGGTCAACATTTTTTTTATAAAGCATGTATTTTGGGTGAGGCCTCATTTAGTTTTTGATTCTGCTTAATATGTCAAACTGTTAAACAATGTAATCTCATCTATTTTCTATCAACGGTTCTCAGTCTAAGCTATCAAATCTACTAAAATCTACATAACTGCACCTCCTGTTTAAACTTCATTTATCTTACAGTAAATTTTTTATCTCGAAAATCTTTCACAAACTTAAAAAAAATTCATTTTCTTTTATTTTGGTTTCATTCTCCTAAAATATTTTTAAAATTATATGCAATGATAAAGATAATCATTTCCCATTTAGAATCAATGCCAATCTTTTTATAAGTCATTAGTTATTGAAGTTGATTCACCAAATGTAAATAAAAGTTCTGGTGTATGCATTCTTCATTTAAAAGGTTTGTTCCTGAAAATGTTTTATTACTGTAAATTTAATTTGTACAATGAATTTATATGCGTATAATAGGGCCTTAGTGGACCCATCTCACCCCTCTATTTTTGTACGGCACTCGGTGGCTGTGGGCCATCAGTGCAGACCGGATAGGCTGAGCGTTTTGTGAAGAGAGTGGCATGAACTGCGTAGGAAGGTGAAGGAGGAGTGTTATATCATATCAGATGAACACATGAATAAAAAAGAATCATTTTACGCCATATCGAAGAAATGGCAAGTTTAAACGTTCTCATCCTGATTAGCATATTTGGACTATTTTGCATATTTTCATCTCGGAAAATGGGGAGATTTTTGTACTTCTTGAAAATGAAGGTTATACCTTCAAAAAGGTTAGAAGAACCAACAAATTTTATCATTTATCATTTATTGATTGGGTTTGATTTGATTTATATATAGTTTTGCTTTCCGAATTATATAAGAGTGTGTGTGTTTCTAATATGAACACAAATATTAAATTTTTACATATATGATATTGTCTATCAAAATAAGTTTCTTTTTTTCTAATATCAGCTAATATTGTGCATCTTTCTATAATAATAATATTTCATTCCAATATCAGCCTTTCAAGCTAATTGAGCACGCGCCTTTTGAGAGTGTTAAATAAATGAATACTCTCCTCTTCAATCCAAGATATAGTATTTATGCAGGAAAAGGATTCCTTTTATTCCTGCATAAATACTATATCTTGGATTGAAGAGGAGAGTATTCATTTATTTAACATTCTCAAAAGGCACGTGCTCAATTAGCTTGAAAGGCTGATATTGGAATGAAATATAATTGCAAGCACGGCGCTAGATAAAATATTTGCTTATTTACTTATAATAATAATAGTAATAATAATAGTAGTAGTAGTAGTAGCAGCAGCAGCAGCAGCAGAAGTAGGAGGAGTAGTAGTTCAGCAGCAACAGTCCATTTGTTCACTACCAAGTTAAAGATCTCTAGTTTTCAATGCTTTAAAAGTACCCAAAACCTAAGCATGAGAAGGTAAAAACCATATCTCGATATACCTTTTTCAATTTTCAATGAATTGATAATTAATTAATAATTTTGTCTTACATTTTTAATTAAAAATTTCAATTAAAATCAAGTTACCCAACAATAATTTTAGAAAACAATATGGAGACAAAGCCATCACATGACCAGATGCTTCCTGCCAATATTACCAGCACAGAATTTCAAAATCAAAAGTTCAGTCAAACATAACTAATTTTTAATTCTATTGTAGCAAATTGCAATCTTTGTTGGGAAAAAAATTCCAATTACAAATTTCCTAGCAAGCAATTCACTTGCTCACAAACAAATTAATGAGCTCTGATTTTTATGCTTAAAAAAGTAAAAACCTAAGTCTAATGCAAGATAAATAATATACCTTTAATCAATTGATTACTTACTTTCAATTTTGAATTACATTTTTTATTCAAATTTCCAATTAAAATCAAGTTACCTAACGATAATTTTAAAAAAACCATCAGAAGAACAGTATCTGTCGCCAATAATACCAGCACTGAGTTTCAAAGTCCAAAGGTCAGTCAAGGATACCCTTATTTTTAATGTTATGTAGCAAACTCTGATCTTTATTTAGTAATAAAAATTCGATTTCAAGTTTCCAACAATTAATTCATCTGCTCACAATCAAGTTAACAAGCTCTGGTTGTTTATACTTATAAAGAAGTCAAAACTTTAGGCTAGCAAAAAAAAAAACTAACTTGATATACCTTTTTCAATTTTCAATCAGTTGATAACTTATTTCCAATTTCGTGTTAAATTTTTCATTCAAATCGTCAACTAACATCAAGTTACTAGATAATTTCAAAAAACATAAGTCACTTTCAATAGCAATGCTGAGTTTAACTACCTATCCAGATTTACCATCTCCCTATATCTGGATCATCTAACCATGAATTTCATGCTTAAATCATATCAAAAGCCTCACTTGGCCTCTACCTCTAACACAGCCTGACCCAGAATCTGACCAACCTATGACAAACTCCAACTCAACAATAGCAAACAGTTCTAACATAACTGTACAAACAGTCCTCTCTGGAAATCAGTTTCATCTACTCATGGATCTCACACTTAAACCTTATCAAAAGCCTTACTCAGCCTCTATCTTTAAGACACAGATAAACCCAGAGTCCAACCACCCACCACAAACTCCAACTTAACAATTTCAACCAATTCTAGCATAGCAGTCACTCTCTCCCCTCTGGAACACTCATCTATTCAAATGCACATGAAAGAGGCATGGTGGGGTTGTACCAATTATGAAAGAAAACCTGCTATGTCTTCCATCCACACCAACACCCTCCCCAACCCACATTGCTAATGAAACTAAGAAGAAAACCTGGTCACACAAAGAAGATCCAGCACCCTAAAAAATCAAAAATAACACATTGATCTCATATCAGTATGGACCTCACAGACAATTGACACACTATAATGGAAATTCTATTCCCTTGCTAATGTTGCCCAGGCACCTCAACTGCATAAAACTAAACATGGTTTGCATCTGTAGATACAGCAGTCCAGAGCATGTAAAATTTATGTAATCTTGTGTAAATTAATAAAATAACTTTTATATATGTAAACCTACAACTAAAGATTGACCATGTAACTAGGCAATCCAAATTATGTAAAACCCTTGCAACTAATCCACAGCATATAAAAATTTCTTGTAATATTATGTAAATAAATAAATCAACTTGTACATACATAAACCTACAACTACAGATTGCCCATGTAACCACAGCAATCCATGCCATGTAAAACCCTTGTAACTAATCCACAGCATGAAAAAATTCTTGTAATGTCATGTAAATCAATAAATCAAATTTTACATATGTAAATCTACATCTATGGGTTGCCCATGTAACCACAGCAATCCAAGCTATGTAAAACCTTTGTAACTAATCCACAGTATGTATAAATTCCTACAATATTATGTAAACCAATAAATCGATTTTTATATGTGTAAATCTACAACTACAGATTGCCCATGTAAACACAGCAAAGTAAGCTATGCAAAAGTCTTGTAACTCTCTAAGACAAATAAAGTTTATCTTTGAAACATAAGTGGATAGAATCATGTACAAATTGCCTATATAGATATGTACTTTTAAAAAAATGAATATTATAGCACTCGAAATTGAACTGACAATAATAAGATTAAACATATATCTTGCTACAATTAAGCGACATTGTAATACTATGTAACTAAAAGGATTAATAAAGTTTATTATTGTTGAAACTTAATAATAATAATAATAATAATAATAATTATTATTATTATTATTATTATTATTATTATTATTATTATTATTATTATTATTATTATTATTATACTTTTTTTTCTAGATTTCAGAATAATGGATAAAAAATTATTGCTAATAATTCTAACTTTATTTTCAATGGCTTTTGCTTCTGAAGAAGATTGTCTTTCTTTCGATAGTTCAGTAAGTACATTTATTTATTAATTTACTATTTTTTGGATTAAATAAATAAATAAATAAAAACTTTTCCAAATATATATATTTTTTAGAACTTAAAAGAAGTGTGATATTAATATAAATCAGTAACTTTTGCAATAAATAATAAAAAATATCCTTAATTAAAATGTTAACCTTGTTTTACGTTCACTTAAATATATATATATATTTGATTATAAATAAAAAATATAAATAAAAAAAGCATTTATGGGGGTTGATCTGAACTATTTCTATATTATTGCCTTTATTTTATGTTTTATAAAAAGGCAAAGAAAACAAAAAATTAAGAAAGTTAACATATTACTAAAAGCCTATTGATAACTACTTCTTGAATATAAATTAATATTTTTTCTCAAAAGTAACCTTTATTAGTCAAAACATTACAAAAAATTATCAGGTACACTTACCCGTGGAGGATTACAAAGTGTTCAATGTTACAAGGCAAAACAATTATTGACCAGGTTTACAAAGTACGTATGCTTGATAACAAATACATCCATAAAAGGGTTGTATAATTTTGCTTAATGTGTATCTATACATGGACGAGCACAGATCTGCACTATCCAAAAACAATCCATCAAGGGGCACAACAGCCCATCAGAGCGGAAAAGGCACTGAAAACTTTGACCCTGTACCCTCCTGGCAGGTTTTCCGGGTAGCAAGGATTTTCTACAACTTTGAGGCAATCAAATCATAGATAAATCGTTGTGGCGTGATAAGAAATCATAATTACGTGGGTTAAAAAAAATTAAAGAATGATTTGATTTAATTGTTTGCTTTTATTAGGCAAATCAGTTCATCCTCTTAAAATAAAACAAACATTTAAATAGTTATTTTGAATCATATCAATCACAAAGCCTGAATAGACTCTAATATGCATTAAAACAAAAGACAAAGAAAATCTAACAGTTAACTAACTAAAAAGCAGAAGTAAATTAGCAGTTTACATTAAATGCTTATTTTTAATTTACTGTTTTTGTCCATTTATCTGCCTGTCAAATCTTGTAACTCAATTTTTACCCATTTACCAATTTCCAATCTAACTGAAACTTTGTATACATGTATTATTTACAATGAGATTACATTTTTAAAAAGTTTATGAAGAATTTTAGCAAAAAAAATAATGAAAAATTTAAATCTAAAATTTTATGTGGAATTTACCACTCTTTATGGTAGAATCATCTCCCTCCGAGTAAAAAAAAATCTTATTCTTGCCAGGTTTAAATATCTTTTAACATTTATTAGGTTTAAATACTTTTAAACATAACCTTTTAATATATTTTGGCTTTAACTAAGTTTTAATATCTAAACCTTAATACATTTACTTTTTTGATAATTACTATTTTTATCTTTAATACTACATGAATGGAATGGCACTTCAAGCAGAGAAAAGGATACCATTGATAGCATAGCCATCAATGATACCCATGGTCAGATTGGCTATACAAAGCATAACACAGCCACATTTCCTGATTGTGGCCCACTTCAGCTTCTGGAACAAAACCCCTGTCATCTAAAGCATTTTATTTGTTTTGATATTCAAACTTAGGTGCCATCCAACTATATAGGTTATATATAGCTGGCATGCTCGGAAGACAGGCACACCAATCCAGTGCTTCAAATATCCCCAAGATAGCTCCTACTTTTAAATCAGGGATTCCAGCACATTAATTTAACACACAGATAAACATTTATTTCTTTAAATAATTGGTGATGCAGTGACAAGAGAGAGAGAGATAATAGACCAATTAATAATTTAGCAAACATTAATATTTATTTATGCACACACATATAACATAGTATAAAATAACATAGTAAAATTATAAATGATTAGTTCAGACTAAATTTATATAGTTCTTCATTAAAGTTCATTTCATTTAAAATAAAGTATCTAAAATGTTATTTACAAATATATTTAACCAGGTTTTTATTTACATTTATTTTCTATTAGTTTTGATTCCAATCAGTTGGCTTTTTGGTTCTCCATTAATGGCTTCATGGCTTTCCTTCCAGGTTTCTGTCAAACAATGGAAGAGAGAGAGAGAGAAAATATGCAGCAGTGTCTATTTACAATCTAGGTATTTGTTCCCAGTGAGGACAGTTGATCTTTGGTAGAGAACTTTGGTGCCTGAAGCTCAGTTGAACACTTCTAGCATTGCATGTTCTGCAATAATATTTTCTGCATCAGTAATGACTGGCTCTATACTGTCTTTAGATTTGAAGACCAGAATGAATGGAGTGAATCTGAACTAAACTGACTGGACTCATTGACTAGACTCATTCAATCACAAAATGCAGATCAGATTGACTTGATCACAAAATGCAGACCAGACTAAATAATTTAGCTAAGTCACACTTTTATATCCTAACTCTCTTATTGTTTATTTTTATCTTAACTTGAATCTGTCTTTTAATTAATTTTATATTTCTCTAATTTATTTTTACATTTCATTTTATCTAATCTTTTTTTAGATTAATCTACTATGTCATCAATAGTTCAGATAGTTACTTCAATTATTAATTTCAATCTTATTATTAACCAGTAATCTTGAAAACTTAATTGCATTCCAAAACTTTTATTAATTAATTTTTATTCTGTTTTCACACTTGCTTATTTTAATTTAAAAAAAGAGTGTTTTAAATCATTTTACTTTTAGATTTTTTTCCCTAACCCATTTTTAATAAAAGTTTTATTCTCTTTTAAAAGAAAAATATATGCAATCTTTTATTTTGTAAAACTTATGTTTTAAAACCACTTCTTAATTAATTATTACTTTTTGATTATTCTTGTTTATTTGATTTTATTTCTTTTTTAATAAATCTGGTCATATATTTTTAAATTATGAAAATATGTAATGCAGATATATGTGAATTTTATAACACATATCTCATTAGCATTACAATATATATTCATAAAGTAAATAAATGGAGGGAAACTATAAGATCAAGATATTTTTCACCATTCTACATAGCAAAGTTATAGTTTTCAAAATAAAATAATAACTAAGAATAAATTTCTGGGAAAAAGATAACTATAATTATTACATGTCTTACATTAATTGTAAATCATCATCAAAAATGAAAATTAATTAAATCCATTGTGCTGTCTTTTCATATAAATTATAATAAATAAATTTAAAAAAACATATACAACAGCTATATATTAAAAATAATTATATATAAAAAGCTTTTTTCAGCACATGATTTAGTGCTCTTTTCAAATGTTAATAATCTATTTTAAAGTTAACTAATTGTTGCATATATAACACCATCTAGTGGTCCATAGTGGAAGTAAAATAGCAACAATAACAATAAAATGTTAAACTTTGTTAAGACTTCATATTTTTTAAATATCATTATAGTATTATTAAATATAATTCAAAATAGGATTTAGAAAATGACAATTTTATACACTTCCAGATATTCCATCCCTAATAAATTATTTTTAAATATTTTTATATTTTTCTTTCCTTCATCTTATATTATATTGTCTTGTCTTATTTGAATATTTTTGTCTTAATTCTTAGGAAATACTGATCTTGGTCTTATATGAATCATTTTTAAAATCTAATAATTTAAAACAATTAGCATGTTCTAATTTAAATTCATTGGAGTATTGCTGTAACTACTGTTTTTGATAAATACTTTCCCCTTTTAACATGTATTCTATATCATTTCTAATCAGAGCATCACTTTCTGTCTTGAATTCATTAAAAACATGTACTGACCTTGAAATATGTTGTAAGAGATGGCTTACAATCAACCTTCACACTTGTCCCAGTTTCTTCCACAATGTTTGAATTTAGACCAAGTGGTAGGCAAATAATTTATCCTACATACCTGCTTATATACATGTAGTATGTACATGTATAAACACGTATAAACTAATATGTTTGTCTATTTGTAGAAGTTAATTGTTATTCTTTTATTCATTTAATATCATGATTGACTTATAGAACAGACATAAGCAAAGGTCAAAATAGATATGAGGTCAAAATTGTTGCTAAGTGATCGAATTTGAAATAATGAAGATTAAATAATAATAATAATAATAATAATAATAATAATAATAATAATAATAATAATAATAATAATAATAATGTTTTATAATTTGTTTTTTTTATTAAGTTGTAACAATAGGTTTAGCTAGCACGAGACAATTTGGCAGCATTTACTTGACTTGGAAACTAATAATTGAACTGATAGCACATAAGTAAAGCTCTTATTTCTTTTTTTAAAAAAAGAAAAAGGACAAACTGTTCGGCATTTAAAAACAGTAAAATTTTAATATCTGTAGTTTCAAGATAATACAAAATCTTTATTTTGGATAGAAGGAAACTGAAAAGTTAAACTTTGATTTATAATTACCAGGAATGAACTAATGACATAATTTGTTCTGCAAGCTGAAATTTATTATTATAGAAATAATAAAAAAGAAACATAAAAACATCAAAAATTAATTGTTTCTTCAAGCCATTTTCATATATCTATTGGATCTACAATATAATTAATACTGATTGATAAAATGGTCATTACAATGTGTGTGGGGTAAAAAAAACAGTACTGTAGCATCTCCAAAGCTAGCTTCAATATCATTATGAAATTGTAAAATTATGAAATTACGAAAATTTTAAACGCTTCCATCAAAATGTCTATTTACAAAATGCTGGTGTACATCAATTTTCCATGGATTTATATACATTCAGAAGAGCTAATTAGTATGTGTTTGTTTTAATTAAGCAACATGAAATATATGAATATTAACAGAGTTTGTGAACAGGAATGTTATACATAGAGATTGACATTTAAATTTATAAACTCTTAATTGTAGACCAAATGCTTGTTTTCCTCAAGATATATAGCTATTTTCTTTTTTGATTCACATGATTATTATTTTTTTTTGCTGTTATCATTTCTATTTGAAAGTTTATGTACTGTAATTTTTTTTATTGTGTATTCAAGATTCATTTTCAAATTTGATCACCTGCAATTTAAAGGTGGAAGCAGTGGATGGATAAATATCATGTCGATGTATTTTAAAAAAAGTGATCATAGTCAATTAATATGTATAGTTTTTTTAATAAAAGTAAATTTACAGATTCCTCTGGAAATTCAACATTGATCCATCAAAGCGACCTCAAGTAAGGTTTTTATATATTTAACATTGAGAGCAAACTTTAAGACAAACAAAACTATATTATTTACTAATGAGTTTTAATAATATTTACTTGTAATTTTGTTTTATTTCTGAGTGCACAATTAACCCACTGAGTGAATGGTCTTTTTCATGTCTATCATTAATTTTTACTATGACTTACATACACATATAGATGGGAGTAGATATATATTAAATAAAAAATGGTTATAAATATATTTACCCTAATCTAAAATATCATTCTAATAATTATATTAATGGGTTAGTTTTAGAATTAGTGAACTCTCATTTTGCTCATTGTTTTTGTTTTATGTATATATTTAATGAATTATATAATATAATTTTGTATATAATATATTTCAGATTATTTTGTTTCTGTTGTGTGAAGCCATCAAAGTGATAGAAACCATTCTTGATAACTGAATATTTATTTATTTTATTATTTTTTGTTTGTAAATATTTATTATGTATGTTGTTAATAAATGTATTAAGTTGTTTAAATCAATCTGATCTCTGTTTGATCATCACCATTATCATTGTGCATGGATACCACTAAATGTTTGATCATCACCATTATCATCATGCATTTATACCACTAGATGTTTGATCATCACCATCATCATCATCATGCATTTATACCACTAGATGTTTGATCATTACCATCTTCATTATGAATTTATACCACTAGATGTTTGGTAATCATCATCATTATGTATTGTCTTGTAAATAATTGATCATCATCAGTATTTTTCTATATCTATGCTTATATATAGGCACATTTGGTTAATAATTGAGTAAGTCCATCCCTAAAGAGAGCTGACTGCAAAAACTCCCTGAGTTTGAATTCTGTGGTGTAATGGGGCCTAAAAAAAGAGATGTAATGAATATGCATTAGTCTAGGTCATATTGAAATATTGTAAGTAAATTATATATTAGTATATTGAATGTAGATGTGATTTGGAACTGGGCATTTCATTGTGACATCTTTAGCATCCTATTCAAAGGCCTAGATCTGATAGTAGTGAGATGCGTTCTCTTTGTTATATGCCATTCCTGATTCAGTAATATCTGATGCTCCCAAATGTGCCATCAAATCATAAATTTAGGATGTGACTTGTTGTAGGTCGGTTGACACATTGTATTCAAGTCATCCAACTACTGAGTCATATTCATGACATCGTATGGTGTACCTAGTGGTTCCATTATAATATATTTTCTGTTAGTCAAAATATACTATAATTCTGGTGTATTTTTATTTAAATGCTTCTATGTCCATTTCTTTTACGATTTTCCTCAAAGAAACAATTTATAATATACAGGATTTTCCCCTTCCTGAAAATTCCACAAATCTAGATATTCTTTTATTTCTCTCACCATAACTAAATACAAGAACGATTATACTTTAATTTTTCCTATTTCTAGCACTAAAGTTTCTCATGGCATAACAATTAGAATTTGTTGAACATACACCTGAATTAATTGCATTTGATATTCCATGACATTGTTTCTTTACTTTCTATTTATAATGAATCCCACTTCATTAAAATGTTTCCAATATTTGGTCTTTGGAGTAAGGTATATCTCCACTTTTCAAACCATTTGTTTCATTATATTTCCTTTAGTCAACACAATATTTCCCTTCAATTGAAAATAATATCTTTACATAATCTGCTAAACAAACTTGATCTGTAAAATCTTCTATTAGTTTTACCATTTACAAATAATCATATACTATATATTAATATATGATTTTCCCCTACAGTACAGGCTTTTTCATACCTGCACTCCAATATGGTAATATATAGGGGGTTTGAAACTCAGACTTTCACACAACCCTCAACTATCCATGCTATCTCATACTGCTGACATGTTGATCACACACACATCAAAAAGATAAATAATCACCAATATACATATTTTGTGCTAAACCAGCACACATCAGTTGGTCCAGATTTTCATCTCCACACATATATATAATCAATGTTCAGATCATATTAAGATAGCCAATCTTCATGCTTTAATGGACTGGCTTTAATCCACTCCACACCCCAACTTTTTAGCCATCCATTTCATTGAAAATCTGATGATGGAATGCTCAAAGCCCACATTGTTGCCAGCCTTCCCATCCTACCATGTAGAACACAAGTCACTCTGACCTCTCATGTACAGGATATAATCCATTTACATACATATACAATGGATAGGCAGACTTTACAGCACTACATTTTAATATATGAATTTTTTTTCTACAGTACAGGCTTTTTCATACCTGCACTCCAATATGTAATATATAAAGAGTTTGAACTCAGACTTTCACATGCCCCTCAACTATCCATGCTACCTCATACTGCTGACACCCTTGATCACACACATGTTGAAAAGATAAATAGCACCAATATACGTACTACATGCTAAACCAGCAATCATTAGTTGGTCCAGATTAACATCACACATATATACAATCAATGCTCAGTTCATATTAAGACAGCCAATCTCCATACTTTAATAGATAGGTTTCAATCCACTCCACACCATAACTTTTCAGCCATCCATTCCATTGAAAATCTGATGTTGGAATGCTCAAAGTTCGCAATGGTGCCAACCTTCTCATCCTATCCATGTTGACCATAATTACTCTGACCCCTCATGTACAGGACATAATCCATTTACATACATATCCAAGGGATGGGCAGACCTTACAGCACTATATTTTAATATATTGATTGAAACCTATTCATTAAAGTATGAATATTGGCTATCTTAATATGATCTGAGCATTGGTTGTATATATGGTGTGGATATGATAATCAGAACCAAATGATAAGTTCTGGTTTAGGATGAAATATGTATATTGGTGATTATTTATCTTTTTGACATGTGTATGATCAAGTGTGTCAGCAGTATGAGGTAGCATGGATAGTTGAGGGTCATGTGAAAGTCTGAGTTTAAACCCTATATATTGCATATTGGAAGGCAGGTATGAAAAAGCCTGTACTGTAGAAAAAAAAATTCATATATTAAAATATAGTGCTGTAAGGTCTGCCCATCCCTTATATATGTAGGTAAATGGATTATGTCCTGTACATTGAGAGGTCAGAATGACTTGTGTCAACATGGGTAGGATGAGAAGGCTGGCATCAATATGGGCTTTGAGCATTCCATCATCAGATTTTCAATGAAATGGATAGCTGAAGAGTTGTGGTGTGAAGTGGATTGAAGCCTTTCTATTAAAGTATAAAGGTTGGCTATATTAATATGAGCTGAGCATTGATTGTATATATGTGTGGAGATGAAAATCTGGACTAACTGATGAGTGGTGGTTTAGCATGAAATACCTATATTGGTAATTATTTATCTTTTCGACATGTATTTGATCATGTGTCAGCACTATGAGATCGCATGAATAGTTGAGGGTCATGTGAAAGTATGAGTTCAAACCCCTATATATTACATTAACTATATTATAAAAACATACTGTACAATATTTATTTTTCCTTTGACTGGAATTTTTTCCCCCATTCTTAAATAAAATGAATTCACTGTTTATATATGACTTGCTTTATTGATAATTATGGTTTGTGAATATATGTGTGTATGCATATAAGTATTAAAATTACTATACATGGTATGGTGGAATCAATCTTAGCTGAGCCAAGTTCTTTTTTACTGCATTATTTTATATTGCAATAAAAAAATGTATTTATTTTTAAAAATCTTTTTTATACATTATTAGGATAGTTTAAACCAGTGGTCTTCAATCTTTTCATACCTGTGGACCGGTAAAAATAAGGATAAGGTTTCGTGGCCCAGCAAAAATAAAAATAAGATTTTGCGGACCGGCAGAAGTCTATAGATAAATTTTCTTAAAGATGTAAACTGCTTAGCTTTAGATGAGCATAATTGTTATAACTGATCAAAACAACGTTAAATATAGAAAATGAAATTATATATATATGTATGGAGTTTGTATAATAAAATAATTTTTTTAGAAAAGTAATAAAAAATTTAATTCTACCCTCACCCCCCACCCCCATTAACATCTGTGATAACTAAAAAAACAAATTAATTTATGTATGATTGATTAGATTTTGTTTTCGTTCTGTTTCTTTTAATTGGATAAAAATGAGATGAAAAAATAAATAAAAATTGTTTATATTAATTAAAAGTTTAAACTCTTATTATTTTGTTATTACAAACTTTCCTGCGGCCCAGCAAAAAACTTCTGTGGCCTGGCACCGGTCCGCGGACCAAGGGTATGAAGATCACTGGTTTAAACTACATGTAAAAGAACTCTCTCCCCTCCCTCTCTCCCTTCTTTTTTCTTTCTCTTTCTTCTCCCTTCCCTCTTCCTCTTCACCTTCCTGTCTCCCTCTATCTTCCCCTCCCTCTCTACCTTCCTCTTTGCCTCCCTCTCACTCTTTCCCCTCCCTCTTCCTTTGTCTCCTCTCTTTTTCATTACAAAATGTACTGTATGGAAACTGTAAAATCATTCCAAACTGACTTTTTATTATATATCATAGAAGACAATAAACGCTGTGCAAAAGTTGATGATTCATTAATTTGTAAAAATAATACTAATTAATTTCAGAGTGCGCCTGAATTCTTTATCTCACTAAATAAACTGCCAATCTGGCTATTAAAAAAAAACAAACATATTGCTATTTTCTAAAAACCTTTGAACTAATTGTTCTTGTTTCTAAATATAAGGTATAGTCAAAAAAATTGTCTACTTTCCAAAAGATTAACAGTAAAAAATTTTGATATTAAAAGTTTTCAAAACTGACTACAGCCAACAAAATTAAAAAAGCAAAAACATCATAATATATAGATTAGAGGTAATTATAGTGATCTATTAGCTTTTTGCTAAAACATTATTTAGTGTTTTAAATTATTAACTATATATAAATAAATACAAAAGACTAAGCATTTTTGATAAGTTTTGGAAAGACAACTGTATTCTATTTACTTCTTCAAGATTACATATCTATACTAAATATAGTTTATGATAAATGACAGGTAGTTGTAGTGAGCTTTTTTGCTATTGCAGTCATTTCAAAATTAAAATAAAAATATTTATTTATATGTAAGGAAATGATATACACCTGGGTCTCTTTTTATGCGGACTTATTTAACATGATTTTGAAGTTACGCGATTCATGTTTCACCGGAAGTCGAATTCCGATAATGCACTATTACTTTAAATAATAAATTTCACGCACTTGCGTTAAATTGAAAGTAATAGCACATTATTGGAATTTGACTTTCATGTTAGTAATTTCAATATTTTCAATGCTTTATAATAGTAAGATTTTATGCAATAATGAAATTAAAATCATAATTTCCACGTTTTATGTATACACACATTAAATTTTACAAGATTATAATGTAAATTTGTTCAAACATTGTGCGTGTTAATTTTGCATTTTAAATCACATTCTGTTTTTGCTTTTTAAAAAAGAACGTAATCAATTATTAATCATTTAGTGTCCACAAGTTTATTTTTAAAAGTTCAGTAATAGCAGTGGGCACAATTAAAAATTAAAATCTGATTTATAATTGTAATTAACAATTTAAAAATTACTTACGACAACTTGAAATTAATGTGATGTGAAATTTGATTTTTAAATGGAATTGAAAATTAAAGACAAAAATAAGAATTTAATTTTTAGTTGTTAGCTTCATAAACAATTAATAAAATCATTGTCTCAAAGATTAATTACTAATTACATTGTCACCAGAAAACTATTGACACAACATGAGTGTGAAATTGGCACTAGTTGTTTGCAAACAAACGTGTTTTTTGGCAAATAGCTATAATAATTAAAACATGTATAAAAAAATATAAATTACTGTACTGAAAATTATGCATAAAAATATATTATTTTGAATAAAATTAAATATTATAGTTAAAAAAAGTTTGTCTTGTATCAATTTTTTTCAAATTTGAAATTTTTTATTAGTCATATTTTATTTCCTTATTTTTTTTTTGTGCGAATTTTGAAAAATCACAGACCACATCCCCCTTTTTCAATGTAAGTTACATCTATTTTTGCGCGATTTCATTTGTGCGTGTTTTCTGAGGAACCTATCTATCGTGTAAAATGAGACCCAGGTGTAATTAAAATTTAGTCTATCTGCTAAAAACGATTTAATTTGAATGCGACAGCAGTTATACTTAGTTTTTTATTCATTTACTTTTCAACGAATTACAAATTAGAAGAGTCGCATCTCTCTCCCCCCCCCATATATACTATACATTAGTGATCTTATTATAGTAAAACTTAAATTTTAAATGAAAAATAGTGCAAAATGTAATATTTTATAAAGTTGAATTGATGGGGAAGTGACAAACATTAGTATACCACTATTGATAATAACATGTGTTATCACATGATCAAATACTCTAATACCTAAGTATCCTAAAACTGTCTTTAGGTAGAGAATTTAATGCACGAATTGTTATAGTAATTGCAAATCTGAATGGCCTAATCAGAAAATATTTTAAATTAATTAGTATAGGTTTAGATCTGAAATCTATAAATTGTAAAGTTAATTTGATAATAATTTAGCAGGTGCTTAATGACAGTAATTTATTACTTGAGGGAGCTACTGGACCAGAGAGTTTGGTCACTGATTTCAATCTCAAAGCTAAGTTTTCTGTCTTTCTTATGTGATTAATCATCTGAGATCATCGATATAAAAACTGATTGCTTATGGTATGAAAGTGAGAGTAAATGGTGATAAAGAGAGATAGATTTATTTGAATTGGGAAAGATCAGGAATTGTTAATGTTTAGAAAGTGTTTCATTCACTATTTTAAATATAGAAGTTTAAAAAAAATTATTTAGTTGAATGTGTGTTAATGTAAGGATATTCTATAACTAAGTTGTATGTAATATTAGTTGGTTTTTTAGTAAGTTTGCTACTAAAGATTTTTTTAATTTAAGAACAGGGGGTTATTTTGAGAAAAAAGATAATGTTTTGGAGACCCAAGGTCTGAAAACATGTGGTTATTGATCGGTCATTTTTGGAAAGAAAGTAAAGTTTTTATCTTTCTGTGCAAAGGAGTTTGAAGAGTAGGAGAGGAAGTATAAAGTCAAATATAGAGTAAGTGACTTGGAAGATAAAGAATACAAATTGCATTTGTATTCCACAAAGCATATATAATAATCAGAAAGAAATTAGGCATGCTATAGTAGAGTGTACCATATGTGATGAAGTTTATCACTTGAAAATGTTTAAATAAGACTAGGAAGAATGTAACAGGTTTATGGTTATGTAGATAGTATGTAAATGTGATAAAAGAGGTGAAAAATACATGTAGATAACTTAAAGAGAAAGTTAAAAGAAATGGAACAAAACATAATTGAGGAAGTCAGGATAGAATATGGTTTTAGTGGAGCGACAAGAGATATGAATGAAAAATTAAGTAGTGCAATGGAGATGGTTGTCCAAAGAATAAGTAAGATAGTGGAAGAGGTAAAGGTTGTAGAGGCAAAATTAAAATTGTTAGAGATGAAGTGTGAGCAGATAAAGAAATTACTGAGTAGGAATGATAAGGAAGAAGTAAAGAAGGAAGTCCATAAGGTGGTAGAGAAGGTTATGAATAAAGCAGAGAAAGTAGACTATGAGACAGTATTGATAGGCGATTCACTAATAAGAGAATGTGGAGATATAATTGCAAGGGAAAATAGAAACAGGTATGTAAGAATATGTTTGTCTGGAGCTAGAATTAGGGATGTTGTAGATAAAATAAAGAAGCAAGAGAAAAGAGATGTGTATATTATGGTAGGGACTAATAATTTGTCAGAGCCATCAGAGAGAGTAATGGATGAGTACATAGAATTGATTAGGAATTTGAGTAAGATTAAAGGAAGAGTAGGAATAGTTGGTTTATTATCAAGATTTGATAAGAGGTGTATGTTAATATGGCATGTTCTATAAATGAGAGATTTAAAAAAATGTGTGAGAGAAATGATATTACATTTGTGGATGTGTGGGTTTTTTATTGGGAAGAGGGAATTATATAGTAAAGATTGATTGCACTTAGGAAAACAAAGAAGTGATGTTATAGGGAGTCTGATTTATGAAGAATATAGTTTGGGAAACTTGTAAAGGGAGGTGAGGTTTTAAATTGCAGTGTTATCAAAAAGAAGAAAAATGGATAGGATGTAAGAAATAAACAAAGGGTAGCTGATTTAGATATAAATGGAGATGGGGGGGGGGAATGGGTCTGTAAAATTAATGGTAAGCAAGTTATTTATAAATGTAATGGAGAAGAAAGAATCAAAAGAATTTATAAAAGAGTAATTAGAAAAGAAGAAATTGTTAAAATTGGGTATTTGAATATGCAAGGTGGTAGGAGACCAGAAAAGTGCCTGGAATTAAACAAAGCAGTTAAAAATGAAGAGCTTGGGGTATTAACAGTATAAGAAACACATCTGAGAGAAGAAGAAGAACCTATTCTGGAAGACTTGGTATGGCAGGGTATAAATAGAAAAAGAAAAAAGGGTGGTGGTATAGGAGTTATGTCAAAAAATATTTAAATACTGTTAAATGTCAAGAACATTTGTGGTTTGAGATAAGGTTAGGAAGACAAGAATGGATGGTGGATATATACTGAAATAGTCAAATTATAATGGAGTGGAACAGTAGCATATATGAATGCATAGTTAAGGATATACAGAGTTTCAAAGAAAAGGGAAAGAGAATAATGGTTATAGGGGATATGAATGGGCATATTGAAGAAATTGATGATGTAGGTAATAAGAATGGACAGCTTTTGAAGAATTTTTGTCAGAGAGTGAATTTGAGCATTGGAAATTTACCAAATATTTATGAAGGACAATACACATAGTTGAGAAATAATATATTCCACACAATAGATTATGTATTAGTAGAGAAAGAGGGAATGAATAAAGTACAGAAAATTAAGGTGTTTGATAATGAAGAGAGAGTATGTAATAGTGATCATAATTTCTTTATAATAGAAATGGTTAGTAATGTGATAGAAAATAGAAATAAAAGTAGAAACAATAGTGAAAGATGTGGATGGAGAGTAAACAATAAGAGTAATTTAGAAGAGTATAAAATAAAAAGTTGAAGAGACCATGGAAGAGTTATTTGGGGATGAGTATAAGGAATGGTGTAGTGCAATAGAGAAAGTGTCAAATAGGGTTTTAGGTGAGAATATTCAGAAGAATAAAAGTAATAAAAAAGTGAGTTAGTAAAAATGTAAAAGAGAAAAAAACATGCAGAGAATATAAGTGTGCTATTAGGAAGAAAGAAAGTGTAAAGGATGTTAAATAGGAAAAGGACTTAGAAAAAAGAAGTTGGCTAAAATAGATAATTATAGAGAGACAATGAAATTGAATAGTAAATTTTTGGAGGATATTAATAATAGTGGAAGAGATGGGAGTAAAAATTTGGAAATACATTAAAAGAAGGAATATAGGGGGAGAGAGATAGTATTACTAGATGATGAGGGAGTAGAGAATAGCTTTAGAGAAGAATTAGAGATAATATTAAATAAGTATGTAATGGATATAGAAAAGATGTTAGATGTGAAGGACAGAGTGATAGAAAACATGAAAGCATGTAGTAATGGGAATATTAGATTTACAGAAAATGGAACTGAATGATGCAGGAAATAAATTAAAAAGTGGAAAGGCAAGAGGTTTTAGATGGATAGCAACAGAGATGGTAATGAATTTAGGGCATAGGGCAAAAGTAAAATTATTATTGTGTTTTAATAAGATGGCACAAAAGAGAGTTTTTCCAGGTAGTTGGAGTAATATAAGAGTAAGGCTACTATTTAAAGGAAAGGGTAAGGATCATAGAAAGTTAAACAATTATAGACCAATAGCGGTAACATCAGTTTTATATAAAGTTTTCTCATATATGGTGGCAGGAAGAGTTGCAAAATGGATGGAAGAAAATAATATAGTGGGAGAAATGCAAGGAGGTTTTCGATCAGATAGGCATATAGGAGATAGTTTATTTGTAGTTACACAACTTATGGATATGAGTAGGTATACAGGTAGACAGTTATATATGGTTTTTATAGATATAGAGAAGGCATATGATAGAGTAAATAGAAATAGATTATGGGTAAGTTTAGTAAATTTGTGAATGGATGGAGCTTTAGTAGATATTATTAAGAAATTATATGAAAATAATTACTATACATATCAATTAGGGAATATAGAATCAGTTAAAGTTAAAAATGAGGTGGGACTAAGGCAAGGATGCCCTATGTCACCTATTTTGTTTTTGTTGTATTTGAGAAAAATGGAAAGAGCAATAGAAAGATTAGGAAGAGGGATAGAGATACCATTAATAGGCAGCAAGGGAATATATACATTATCTGGTCTTTTATTTGCAGATGATGTCTTTTTGTGCACAGAAAGAAAGGAAGATATGGGAGTTATGCTGAAGACATGTGCAAATGTGGGTAAAGAGTAATGATGATTAATACTGGAGAAAGAGAAGACAAAGAATTTTTACTGGAGGACAAAAAAGTGTAGTGAATAGATATAACTATTTGGTAATCATCGTAAGTAATCAGAGAAATTGTTTGGATGAATGGGAGAAAAAATTGATAAATGAAGCAAAGAAAAAAAGGGATTGATAAAGAAATTAACAGTGTTTTCATATAATAAAGATGATGTACCTACAATTGTATGGAAAGGGAGTGGCGTTAGCAGGACTAACATATGATAATGATGTGTTATGTGTTAGTAAAGAGGTATTAGATTACTTGGAAAAAGTACAAAGAGAAGTAGAAAAGACATGCATTAGATGCAGATGTGTGGGCAGAAAAGGAAGAAATTCAAGGAGAAATGTGATGGTGAAGTTTTTATATGAGAGATGCAAAAAGCAAAATGAAAATGTTTGGTAGATTGCAGTTTATGGATAGTAAAAGAATAGCCAAAATTGTATTTAATTGGGTTATAAATAGAAAGCAAATAACAAGATTGGTGAGTAGGGTAATATGATATGGAAAAGATTTGGATGAAGAATTTATGTCAGTATACTTTTACAAAAGGTGGGATGATTTAGGGGAATTGCTGAGTGTTATAGTGGTAAGGAATGGGATGGAAGAATAGATAGATGTATTAATAAAGAATAGGGAGTTGGAGAGATGGAGAACTAGCATGAAGAGTAAATAGAGTTTAAATATATATAGAAGTAAACAGAATATTGGGTGTGAGTTAATTTATGATAATAGCAAGGAAAGTAGTTTATTATTTAAGGCTTGAATGGGACCTTTAGCAACAGGGAATTATACATGTAAATGGGAAAATGTGAGTGATTTATTCTGCAAGTTGTAAGCAAGGCATAGAAAATAGTTGTTATCTGTTAACTGAATGTAAATGCCTGAAATCAGAAAGGATACAAATAATAAAGTCGTGTAAGAATAAATATAAGGAAATAGATTACACAGAAAGCGGGTTATTGATTTATATGCTGGGTTTGAGAAAAGATATGGGGGAGTTAGATATAAAGGCCATGGAGTTGACAAAGATTATGTTGTGGAAATGGGATGGAGGAGGATATGGGAAAAGTAAGGGTAGGGCATGGAGAGGGAAAGTATAGTGGCTAACAGGTTTCTCTGGGCATTCTTGCTGAGAGATTCCTGACTCTTCATATAAGGAGGTCACAGTGTTTAACATCACATCACATATAAAGCCATAAATCAGTGGTCCTCAACCTTCCAAATGCTGTGACACCATTCCTTATGTTGTTGGGACCCTCAACCTTTAATTTTGCTACTGTTATAAAACAAGAATGTGTTTTTTCAAATGATCCAAGTAACCCCTGTGAAAGGGTTGTTTGACCCTCAAAGAGGTCATGACCCACAGGTTGAGAACCACTGAAATGGAATGAGTAGTCATAATAAGTTTTTTTTATTTTAACAAAGGAAAATAAAAAAATCAATGTGTGTTATATAAACAAAATTAAGTAATAATATGTTATGTGTACTTTTTGCAGAAATGATACTACAATTGGTAGAAGGCTAAAAAAATTAGAAAAGAACAAAATATGAATGTATACAAATTACTTTAAAATAAATAAAAGAAAGCTTGCAAATAAATAAAAAAAAATACAAATTTAGTTATTCAAAGTAATTAAACAAATAAATAACAAGAACAAAATATAAAATGGTTTGTATAAAATTACTTTTAAAAATAAATGAATTAAAGATTATTATAGAATGTTGAATTTCTATGGAGTAATCATTTAGGTCAAGCAACCGCAATACTTTGCGTGCATGCTTACCCAGTTGGTTTAAACAGATGACAAGTATTGTAAATGGATGAAAATTGATACTGGAGATTTTTATGCTGGTTTTTTTTCTGAGATTACAATAGAGAAAAAAAAATCAAGCCGAAGGAAACAATAATTTCTTTCACGACCAAAATAAGGTGAAAATAATAATTTTCTGTTTCAATCTAAACAGTATTACATTGGAAAAGCAATATTTAATATGACAAATAGGTTTTTTATTTTATTTATAAAGAAATTTAAAGAAAAATGGATAATGAGGATTAGATGTTACTGAGATGTTGGCTTCTTTTGTCAACAAATGAAGTTAAAATAATCGCTATGTGTGTGGTTGTCTATTCAAAATAATACATGTGATTTTAAAAACCTTTAGACAATTTTAATAAACAATAGGTCTAAAAAGACCAATTCTACCAATTAAAAAAATATACCTTGATCTGAAAACAATAATAAATCAGAAAAAGAAAACACTACTCCTCATCCTCGTAGCATTTCAACAATTTGCAGGTAACCTTTTATTTTTTTTGTTTTTAAATTACTTTGTACAATTTATTTTATATTTTTCTCTTATTGCTTATTTGTTAAATTATTTTGTACAACTAAATTCATATGTCTCCCTTCTTGTTATTTATAATCTTCATTGTTTTAAAAAAATATATAATTTGTATAAGCAAATTCATATTAATATGATTTCATTTACATCTTCATTAATAATTTCTTTGCAATGCAATCTAATAAAATAAAATGTATTCTTATGGTTTCTATTGCCCAGCATTCTTGTATTCAAATATTTATGACCATGCAATTAGTACTTATTTATACATACATATTTCCCTTATATGTATAAAATGATAAGGAGAAATAGAAATAGAACCATGTGGCACAGTTCACTAAATTCCCAGATGTAAATTGTTACTAAGCAACTAAAATGGCCACTCTTGTAAAAAAAGAACAAACTGTTGGTAAAAATCTTGCAGAAACAGAGCATCTATAGTAGAAAATGCAGTGTTCTGAAAAAGTATCAATAATTAGTCATTTAACAATAAACTTGCTCTGGCCCAATAAAACTTGCTCTGGCCCAATTAAATATATATTAAAGAAAAAAAGTTGCATTTTATGAGATAGTTAATGTAGAATTATTTAATACAGGAAAAATAGAAGTTAATTTTTAAAATAAGTTTATTAAAATATATAAATGTAATTTATTCAGTTTTTTTTAAAAATTCTTTAAACTACATGTTCATCTAGAATCTAGAGCATGGATCATCAACCTGGTCCCTATGGCCCAGTAGTGGGCATTTAAAGCTTTCAAATGGGTGGTGAGTATTTACCAAATGTTAAAAGAAACAATAGATGTGCAACAGTCATTTATATTTTTTACAGAATTGCTTAAATTAATTAATTAATATTTTCAAGTTCAAAATAAAGACATTTTATTTTTTCAAACTGATTTAAATTTGTTACTCAATTTATATCATTATATATTTAGTAATATATTATTATAAATCCCTTTTTTGCGTAATTACTTTCATAAACAATAAATTAAGGTATTTGGGCATTGGTGGAGGGTAGGGAAAATATATTGCTAACAGTAGTACAAATATGGGTGGTAGGTAAAAAAGATTGATCATCCCCTGCTCTAGAGTCTTTAGTGATGATTTTAAAGTTGGAAAAAAACTTAAGATATTTTTAGTCTTTCAGTATTTTTTTATTTTTTTGTCTTTGGAAAATAATAATTTAAAAGCATTTATAATACTTTTTGTTACTGCATTCGTTCAATCTTTATTTTCTTTGACATAATCTGTTTTCAGAAATGGAATTTAGAAATACATATCTACTCTAGGAAGTTTTGCATAAAATCATAAGTGAAGATTTTATATAATATGTTAATTAAATGGGGAAATTATATACATGTTTAGTGTCATTTTTCTAATTTTATCAAATTTTGATGTAATACTGTTGGAATTTAAAAAAACCATAATCTCGCTCTTTATATTAAGGTTTCCAATACCTAGCAGTATCCGGTATTACTAAAGAAAATTCAATACTGGAATATGGAAAATACCAAACCATGAAAACCAGTATTTTGATATTGATTATATTTTGAATCATTCAAAAGGTTTTAAAAAGCTTCGACCAAAGTAATTTAGTTTTATAAATGGTATTATTTTTTAATTTTATTTTATTTTATTGCTTTAAAATATAACAAAAAATTTAAGTTAAAAAGTATATCCTTAAAAAATTCCCATGCTTTTATATAAGGTCATTTTTTATTGCCGTTACCATTTTTAGTCAAAATTTGAAGTAAAATCACTGTGAAATATGGTAATTATTGTACACTTTTCAACTTTTATCAGATTCTTATTGTATGACATTTTTTCGATGTTGAATTAGAAATCCATGTACAGAATAAAGTAGATGTTTGAGATCCATTGTGTTGATCAATAAATGTTTTTGTATTCAAAATCACATAACCAGAGCAGTGCAGAACATCTACATCTTCATTAAATGAACCTTGAGGGTGAACACAAACATTAGGTAGTTTTCTATTCTATTGCATCAGCCACTTGATGGCACTATTTATATGCAAAAGCACATAAATATGCCAGTTATGCAGCCACTACCTTCTAGACCTATAGATCTATGCAACAGTACAGAAAGAAGCCATTGAAACATAGCAGTGAGCACCGATGGTGTTAATTTCTATGCTATAAAGTACAGAAAATATGCCATTTAGTGGTGGCCAGCCTGCTTTAGTGTTACACACTTTATCCCAATGCTCACAGTACAATGTTCACTACAGTATCATGTGAGGGTGTCTGGACTTTAGCCTCCACAACTCTTCAAATATGCATGTGAAAGGAATTCACTTACAAGTCATCTGACCTACTATTACCTCCTAACAATTGTCCACCCATCATCATGCTTCCCTACTCAATGTGGAACCTTCCAAAAAATTGGAAAGGATAGGTCCAAGCAAGATTTCGACAAGCTCACATGAAAAGTCACTTATTTGCAAGAACACATCCATAACAAATTAAATGGATGACAGGTCAAAATCTGGCCAACTTCCATCCACAGAAGCCAGCATGCATGGGGAATTAATTAATTCTACTGTAATAGAATCTTTGCAATAAGGTAGGTCAATTGATAAAGTTTTAATTCTTGCAGATATGAAAAGGCATACCATCTGGCCTACATTGCAGGACTAAATGAAATTTTTTGGGGCCACTTGGAGTTTAAGTGGGTTTGGAATTTTTGCTATCGTCAAATTGTTCTCCACTAAATGTACAGCAAATGATGAAAGAAAACAATGAATTACATTAAGCCTTCGAACAAAAAAAAAAGATTATGACTGTGAAAATTCTTGTAGTTCTATTCAGAGACCCAAAGAAATTGTCTAAAGAATATATTTATTAATTAATCTTTAAACAAGAAAAAAGTCAAACAAAAAAAAAAAAACAATCAAGTTGGAAATTATTAATAATCATTCTTAATAGGTATGCCATTAATATCCATACACATTATTTGTCAAAGCTATTGTAAGAAATTAATCAATAAATAAATAATTATTTTTCCTTTTCAAAAGTGACCAGAAAAAGTAAAAAAAAACAGTTCAGTAATTGAATGGGGGGGGGGGTGCCACACCGGGAATTCTACTAGAATAAAATATTTGCAATAACAGTATGTTTCTGTAAAAATGTTCCAGTAAGTGTTATTAAGGAAATAAATGAATTACTTTAACCCATATGATTCTTATTTTTTCACAAAGAATGGGGTGGACCTGGTAACGTTATATGTATATGTTTTTTCTTAGCATCAATGCCATCAAGCAGCTGACACAATAGTATAGAAAACTACCAAACATTATTTTTACAAAACAATCCTTAGTTTTTTTCTTCAGGAACTTCAATACTATCTGATTTTTTTTTATTTTCTCATTCCCCTAAATGTAGCCAGATGCCCTTTTTAAAATATCTGCTATTGGCATTTTTTGATCGAATATTAACAAAAATTTGGTCGGTGCTTTCGAATGACAGTGTCACTAATTTATGCTTTTTAAAAGCCTATTTTTTAAAACAAAAATAATATTTAAATAGTTTTTATTATTCCATTATTTTCTTTTATTTTTTGTTTTATTAATTTATGTTTTGTCAATTTTTTTAAAAATGAATTAAAGAATGTTTTAATTTTACTTATGTTTTACTTATTTGTTTATGACTGTAAACTTTGTTAAATTGAATAAAATAAGACCTTTTATTATTCATTTTAAAAACTTTTTAAATAGTATATAAAGCATTATTTTAAATAATATCATTGGCTGCTGTTAAGTAAAATATAAGACAAAAGCAGCTCCGTATTCTAATGTTATTTAGTGTAAGCATGAGTAATCAATGATTACCATGTCTATATAAAATCCCTATTCTTAATATGTAAAACAACCATTCTCAGATTTAATCAGATTATCAAGAAAATATTAATAAAAAATATATCCTATGACAAAAATAATATAATCAAATAAATGATAATGTATATACTTTTTAAAATCTTTACACACATATGCTAAAGCATTCTCACCTAGAATTCATTTATATAATTTTTGCTTTTATCTGAAGATACTAAACTGCATTATTTTGTCTCGGCTCAACACAACAGCAAGGCAAAAAATTATTCATTATCAAATGTGGAAATACATCTGATACCACAAAGTTAGCTGCATGCATAATCAGATGGTCCAGAATATGAAGAAAAATTCTGCGATGTAAAATAAATAAGTTGTAATTTTAGTGCAACTGTAATTTTAAATCCCAAATATCATCTAACTGACTTTTTTCTATTTATTGCTATAATCTGGAAAGATATATTTTCACATTTAGTTTTCTTGTCTGACAATAGACTGTGCTGGTTCGAATTAAATATCAAACAAATGAAGATAATGATATCTTTTTTTAAAATACATTATGCAAGATAAAAAAAAAAACATTTTCTTTTTTTTATGAAAAACATTTTTAAAAGGATATTAGTGCTTTTCTATTTCCATAATAAATTTGAGGTTAATAAGAACTATGTTCAATTTTTTTTCCAATAAAACTGATCAATACCATGTGTTTTAATGAAAACGTTTTGGTACGTGGAATTACCCCAACAAATAATCATTAAGAAACATATATATATATTCTAAAAATATTCTTATTGATAAATGATTACTTCATACTATTATTTTTGGAGATCTCTACATAAAACAGGAGATTGCTCTTAAAGGAGGTTCTTTTTTTGAGTACAAAAAGCATTCACAGTTTACTATTTTCATTGGTTACTGTCTATTAACATTTCTCAATGATTATTCTATAATAAAATATAATAAATATGTACATATTTCAAAATATTTTACCCATATAATCAGTTAAAAATTATTAATTTATAATATATACATATAAGATCAAAATCATTTTATATTTATATGCAATTATTTAAATTAGTGTGGAGGATTCGATGAGGGACCAGTTGCTGATTGTTGTGAAGGATATTATTGTCAGGGTGAGGAACTGGCATGGGGAGGACCAGGGAGATGTTCACTAAAACCTATTGATGGTAAGTATTTAGTTATTTTTAAGTCTATTTTTATGATTATGGAATTATCCATCAATTTAATATTTTTATATATACACGCATGTGTAATATACTGAGAAAAAATGTCTCACATAGTATTTAAATAATATAGCATTAGACGTAATATTGGCCAAACCAAAGTATAATATGATCAATATATTCTTACTAATATGAAGAAATATGCAGGAAAATTGAAGATTAAAATTATTATAAAAGGATGTGACATTATTGTATGTATAAAAGCTTAAATATTACAAGTATAAATCATAGAAATGTGTGGGTGCATCATTGTTATTTGAATGTCACATGTCTAAATGTGAAAGAATATTTTTTCTTGTCCCATATTTCAGTAATTATTTTAGGATACACTTAAAGCAATTGCTTAAAGCTAAAATAATTAAATAATATTTATTGTTATTGGGAATATTATTTTTATTAAAAGTAATATAAAAATGTGGAAGAAATTGTTTATTCGCTACTTTCAAATATCATTTTTACTTTGTTATAAATATTGAAAGGCAAATAACTATTTGTATTTAGAATAAAATTTGCTAACATTGAATAAAAATATAAAATAATAAACAGGCAAAACTCTCCATACAGTAGTGCCACCCTGTGCCATTCAGAGTAATCAATTGATGCCAGAAGGCTTGCGCATAAAATCCTCATCTAGTGGCTACTCAGCCAATATCCCCAGACTAGTTTCTGGCTTGTGGCCTTTGTCAGTGAGGAGCCATGAATCTGAGAGCACTGCACATAGATCTTAGCATCTAGTGCACTCCTATGAGGAGAGTTTTGCCTGTTTAATAACAATTATGTGCTAGCATAAAAGATGATGAGCATGTGATGTTTGTAAAATACATTTATATGAACTTAAATTATAAAATATTGTATATATATATATAGGTATGAGTTAATTAAAAATGTTCTAATTGACATAATTATTAATAAATAAGTACATAAAAGGACTTAATTCAAATAATGGGCAGATTAAATTAGATAATATATTTATTAAACAACAATAATAATTAAAAAAGCAAGTCATATATAACGTGACATTACTTTTAATGAGCTTGTAGTTACAAAAATGCACATTATTAAACAACATGAAGTAAGTGTGAAATGGACTAAAGAAGTGATGGCTATAGTTTGTATTCATTTTGCCAATTCAAAACTTCATCGGGTCTATTATCTAAGTAATTCATTATACTAAAATTGCAAATAAGGATGGCTAATAAAAAAATAATAAAATTATGTGCTTTTAATATAAACAAAAGAAATTTTATCAAAGAACAAGATTGTTTACAAGACTCCATGATGGAAAAATGGCTGCTGAATTTAAAATTTATTTACAGACTTTTATTTGTATAAAATCACATACAGCACTCACAAATGAAGAATGGTTACTTGACTATCATAAAATATATTAAATTTGCAAATTTTATTCATTATTTTGTTTATTTATTCACATTTTTCTTTGTTTACATTTTTTTTGGTAGCATATAATTGAAGTCATGTACTTTGATACAGTATAGTTCATGGCTTCACTGTATATTTTATGACATTTTTTTCTTAAGTTAATAATAATAACTCTTAATATACCAAAATCACCCTTTTCTTTATTTTTCTGTAATATCTTGTATAAATACAGTTTATCCAAACCACTTTGAGCACTCTTTAGCAAAAAAATTTTATTGTACATATATACATACACCTATGCTTTAATTGTCCTGCAGTCTTCTTCAGAGCCAGTTTACTTTAATCCTTTAACAAAACTTTTTTTTTAAGAATTAAAGTAAACTAGTTCTGAAGAAGACTGCATGATAGTCAAAACATAAGTCTATGTATATATGTACAATAAAAGGATTTTTCTAAAAAGTGTTCCAAGTGGTTTGGATAAATTGTATTTATATAACTCTTAATATAGTAGGTTTGTTGGTGTGTTTATAAAACAGGATTGATAATTATTATACTTTTGAATCAAATATCATAAATGATAATTAAAAATTACATTACAATGCAATTATAAAACTAAAATTAAAAAGGCTAAAAAAAATTTGTCATACAAAGAAAAATACAAACTTGTTCTCCTTTATCTTGTAATATATTAATTAGCATGCGTTAAAACAGTATATATACTCATCAGTTCTGAAGAATTAGGAATTGATAATATGTCAACAACAATGGTTTGAAATATTTACATTATTTACAAAAATGGTAAACATGCTTGTTAAAAAAAAAACTCCAACCCAAAATATTAGCAATAACAATATGAAGCATAATACCTTTAATTAAAAGCCCATTTTTGTTTTTACCTGGCTGACCTTGTTTGCAATGAATTTCTTCACAAGGATTTAATTGGTCTCCATTTTTTTTCCAAACAAGAAAATACTATCAAGTAACAAGACACAATTTTATAACCACTCTAATTAATACAAACAATTCATCTATGTATACTGCTTGTTCACTGTACTGACTAGTGATTCTTTCTCCCCAAGATTCATGTTGCTATTTATTTAACCCATACAATATTATATTAAAGTTATCCACTTTATTTTTAATTAATTTTACTTATTTAATTACCAAAAAGAGATGATTCTAATTAGCTGTTTATCAAATATAATTATATGCTATTTTTAATTAACATAACCTAATTAAAGCAAGTTATCTATCTGATATTATAATTATATTTTTTCTATTTAATGACAATTTTAATTATTAATATACCAACGAAATTTAAATTATATAATTTTGTTATATGTCATTTTATAGTGAAATTTAAATTACAAAATTTGTTTATATTTTTATTATTTTATAATTTAATGTGATATTACTATTAAATAATTTATTATATGTCACTGCTATATTCTGTCTTTATTGTTAAATGGAGGTTGCTTTGACAGCAACTTGAAATTGTTGATTGTTATCTATAGTGGGATTGTCTAAGTATTGACTGTTTTCTAATGGTTATATATATATATATCAGTCAGCAGGCAGAGATTCTTTCCCTATCTGCCATACCAGGGCTACTAGGCTATTCGAACCTAGAAAATTTATAAAGTAGACAGATATGTACAGGTATGGTTTATCTTTTATTTGACTGACAGCCCTAGTCACTAGCTCATGGAGAAGCTGAGTTTTATAATAAAACATTTCAAACTTATTTTTAATTATCTATTATCAAATATTATTAATAAACATAAAATAATAAGTCACTGCCAGTACTAAGAAGACAAACATTTATTACTCACATAACATATATTAAATCAGATTTGAGGATTAGATTCTTTATTTAACACTATTAGATAGATTTAAATCCTGATATTTATCTTAATATACACAGATGGATAAAATTTTGTATAATTTAATATTTTTATATTGTGCTAAGAGCAACTAGACTATATAAAATATGCATTTAAAGACTCAAATCATTTAACCCCAGACTAAAAGTTTATATTTAAATCAATGCTAGCTTACTGATATACCAACACACCAATGCAAAATGAGAATGTTAGCATAAAACAATCATGCTTACATGAATTCGTATCTGTAGTCATGACATTATTAAAGAAGTGATCTTCATCCACTACAAGAAACATTTGTCTAATATATTAAGAGAAAGAAATGTTCCATATGGAGAGAAAGCAGTCATTGTTGACTTATAGTCCCTATCCACAGAGCATAAGAAATCAAATGGTATAGCAAATACATCTACTACCAATAACAATGGGATGGCTTTCTTTTTTTGGGTCATGTATTCAGTTGGGTACTATGCCCTATATGTTAACAGGGCACAAGAAAATGAGAATCTAATGCACCTCTCCAGATTGCATTGACATAAAATGCATGTACATCCCTCCACCAGCATTGATTCAATTATGAAATAATAAGCCCAAAATTACCTCAACATAATCTAATATAATCTTGACAAATCTATGTAGCCATCTATACTCAACTTTAAATTTAGTTTAATAAAGATGGAAATGATTTATAGCAAACACATTATACATAAAAAATATTAATAAATAATTTAGAGTTTCTTTTGCTTGTCAGATAAGAGCTTATTTAGAAATTATGCTTAGGTTTACTAATTAAAAGTTCATTTAAATTAGCTATTTAAAAGTTCATATTGCATTCAAAAGTTTTATACTTCTCATGATATATCTTGATGAATGCTTTGGATTATGCAGGTTTATTGAAGTCCATCCTAGCTATCATATTTTTATAGATTGTTCTTCTTGGAGACAAAACTGCTGCTTGTCATTTATTCAGGAACCATCACTCTGGAGGCCGCCTCAGTCAGCACAAGTAAGGAATACAAAATCTAGTGTGAGGTCCCCACATTGTGGATTCCATAATGCATCTATAAAATATTTTAACCAGCCATCACTACTCAATCAATAATCAATCAATATTTTTTTATGTTCTTTCTTTCTTTTTATAACATTACACATCTCTTATCACCAAATTTTCAGATCGATTGCTCCTGACTTTGTACCAATCTTATTGCCATGATGGTTTTCCATTCTGGACTGTGTGTTTGTTGGGATTTTCATTGGCCTGTTTACTCCAAAGCAGGAAACATCATAATCTTTTAATTTTTATCTCTTATCTGACTTTCAATCATTTAAATGTCCCAAGGGCTTGTTTTCTTTACATTATTACATTTTAATAAAAAAATCATTTCCATCCTGCTAGTTTAAAAATAACTTTAAAATACATTAACAGCTTTTATTGTTCTTTTACCTTAAAATCCAACCTTTTGTTTTTTTTTATTTTTTAACTTTTCTTATCTAATTCTTTTAACTTTAAGTAATTTAATCGGACTACCATCTGTGCATTTTATATCTCTATTATTTGAATTTTAATTTTTTTAATATATATATATTACAGTCAAATATCAGCCTTTAATGCTAATTGTGCATACGCTTTGTGAGTGTTAATAATAAATGAATACTTTCTCACCAATACAAGATATAGTATTAATGTAGGAATAAAAGGAATCCTCATTCCTACAACTCAAATACTTATACACCTGGGTCTCTTTTTACGCGGACTTATTTAACACAATTTTGAAGTTATGCGATTCGTGTTTCACCGGAAGTCGATTTCCGATAATGCGCTATTACTTTAAATAATAAATTTCGTGCACTTACGTTATATTGAAAGTAATAGCACATTATTGGAATTCGACTTTCATCTTAGTAATTTCAATATTTTCAGTGCTTTATAATAGTAAGATTTTATGCAATAATGAAATTAAAATCATGATTTCCACATTTTATGTATATGCATATTAAATTTTACAAGATTATAATGTAAATTTGTTCAAACATTATGCGTGTTAATTTTGCATTTTAAATCACATTCTGTTTTTGCTTTTTAAAAAAGAACGTAATCAATTATTATTTTCTTATTAATGACACTAATCATTAACGTGCTCTTAAATTTCAACGAGAGCTAAATGGTTGTATGTCTGGATATCGCGAGCTTCGTAAACAATTAATAAAATCATCATCTCAAAGATTAATTACTAATTACATTGTCACCATAAAATCATAATAATTAAAACGTGTATAAAAAAATGTAAATTACTGTACTGTAAATTATGCATAAAAATATATTATTTTGAATAAAATTAAATATTATAGTTAAAAAAAAGTTTGTCTTGTATCAATTTTTTTCAAATTTGAAATTTTTTATTAGTCATATTTTATTTCCTTATTTTTTTTTTGCGCGAATTTTGTAAAATCACAGACCACATCCCCCCCCTTTTCAATGTAAGTTATGTCTATTTTAGCACGATTTCGTTTGCGCATGTTTTCTGAGGAACCTATCTATCGTGTAAAACGAGATCCAGGTGTATATGAGCAAATCTGAAGTACTGGCAAAAAAAGCATGATGATGGAACAGTCACTTTAAATTACTATATATGATGTCTGAATGAATGACGTCGGTGAAATTATCTAGAATTTACTAAACGTCATTCCAACTGAAACTTAATAATATATAAAATAAATGCTTATTTACATTATATATATATATATATTGAAACAGTAAGATTTGCTTTACAAATCTTTGTTTCACCTTCTCACTTTGTTTCTACCCTCATACCCTAGTTTAAATCCTAATTTATCATAGTGTGTCTGTACTGCCACTTATATGCCAAAATCCTGCCTAAATTAGATCACGAATGTATAAATGCTTGTGATATATATAATTTCAAAACCCTAACATTAATAATTTATAAATTGTGAGTATGTACATGTATACATATTCATTTTAAAAAAGTAGATCATATAAATCGTATTTACACACTTACTGCGATAATATATTTTAAAACTTAAATAAAAATAATAGTTTCATTATTTAAAGATTATTTTGTTTAAATCTGTCTATTTTAGAAATATTACATTCGTAATATTTGTTTTCATTTAAGAAAATAATATTTAACTTCAGACAGATTTAAACATTTAGAATTTAAAGAGTAAATAATTGTGGTGTTTTTAAATTTATAAAAATCACACCACAAATTTTATGTAAAAAGTAAATGAGGGTTGGGAAGAGAACAATAGGCTTAATTAATTAAATTTGGTATAATAAATTAGTGGCTTGAATATTTGGCCATCAAGATAAACAACAAATGTCCAATCAGGTATTTTTTAATTAAAATAAGTTAAAACCAAATTCTAATCCGAATATTTTAAAAGTAAAATTAATTAGAAAACCCTGTTTTTAGATATTCGGATAAGATAAGTGCAGCTTTTATTTTTGCATCTATTTTTGGTTCTAAATTGATCGCCACAGGGTAGTTCTATTGTGAGCTCTTGTGGTATATATTGGGCCAATTTTATTAACTGATATGATAGGCTTTTCTGATTATTAGATATCATACGCTTATATATTTATGCTTTTCTAATTAGTATAATCTATTGTGAGCTCCCTTGCTTTAAATATATTATGTTGTTCTCAATATTTTGCTTTTTAACCCATTAACTGAGATATTATTTTAAACTTATTCAGTTGAATTCGCAGCTAATATACTATTTTGAAAATTTATTATAGCTGAATTTATTGAAACTATATATACTGAGAGGCCAAATTTGCCTTAATTTTCAACAAATTTGGATATTTTTTTGATACCAGCCTTTGCTAATTAAAAGTAGGATGTCTGAGTAGGGCCATCAGTAAGGCTCTTTTCCTTTTTGGAATGGCCAATCTGCAACATCAGACCATCAGATGCCCCATACCTATTGTAAACTGCCGCTGCTGCTGAAAATGTGTCAAATTTGATCATGGACAAAGAAGCTCCCACATCAAGATCAATGCTGCTTAACTTCCATTAAAACCTCCAATTAAAGTTGACAGAAGAAAACAAAATGGACACAGACTGCCCAACTGATAGGAGATAACCTCAATTAACCCAAGAGATCTTCTGTTGTATTATATTTTCCTTTAATGCTAGCTAAAATTTAAATGTATTTTTTATTATAAAACTGCATAATTCTATAAAATATTTGTAATGTAACTTGTGTACTTTTTTCTCTATCCTAGGGTTGGTATTTTTATATATTTGCTAATTATTTTATGTCTTTCATTATAATAGTGTGCTTAGATAGTCATCGAGCAAGTGAATTATTTTTCCCCCTTTTATTAGTATGCCACCATATTAATGTGGATAAATTGTATAGTTGACCCCTATTAAATGTCTTATAAAATCGTGGTTTGAGGGCTACTTTATTTTATATTTTATTAACCTTTTAAATAATTATGTCTTTTAAGAAAGGTATATTTCTCATTCTTTTACTTAACACAAGGATATATGCAAAAGTAATAAGTGAACTATATAATATAGAGAAATGCATGATTATGTATAATCTTATGTATCCCTGTTTAGTCATGCATTCCCCCTCCATTTTTCTTATTTAAAATAACTTATGTTCTTATAATTGTAAATTTGTGAACTGTTAAAGTTGAGGTCAAGAATGTGTGGACTCTCTTAAAATTATTTAGGAATTGTTTAAGTACCTTTGTTTAAATAGAGTCACCCATTTTGATACATTTGTTTATGATTTATAATGTGTGATGCCAGTGTAGGTGTACTGGTTGTTTTGAGATCTGCTTTGTTTTTCTCCAGGGATTTATGGCTCAGGCCATTCCCTCTCCTGCTTGCGGTTTCCAAATAGTGTATTTACTAGAAAGCCATACCTGGGAATTTTATGCAATAGTAATTCAGCCACAGAATTTCATGGTATGATGCCAGACTTGGACTGATTGTTACAAAACATTCCACTGGGTTCATGGCGAGACACCATCCTGTCTGCTTTATTTTATTTATCATTTTATTTTATTTTGCAAAGCAATGTGGGTTCAACATACCTGACTTTATCCTGTACATTAAACCTCAAATGATACCACCAATCTCCTTAATATTAAATGTTAGTATTTCTTTAAATTGCCTGCATTTTAATCATTTCCATGCCTCTTGCTCAGCGAGCTTTCATCTGCACTATTCTTGAATTCAATATAAGTTCTTTTATCTCATATTAAA
This sequence comes from Epiperipatus broadwayi, assembly GCA_028023455.1. Taxonomy (NCBI): domain Eukaryota; kingdom Metazoa; phylum Onychophora; class Udeonychophora; order Euonychophora; family Peripatidae; genus Epiperipatus; species Epiperipatus broadwayi. The sequence goes on from JAQFVV010012424.1 coordinate 9,489,843, forward strand.
TGTATAAATTGATTTAAGCAAACACTTGTTGTATTCGCTGTAGGCCTTGTATATCTTGAAACCAACCTTACTTCACCTAACTGTACATTTGCTTAAGCACATTATTATGATATTATCTTGCATTAACCCAAGGTATAGAGAGTATAAATAAATTAACAAGGGGCATTGATGTAAATCTAAATGGTACTTCATTAAATTTATTTCAAATATATATTTTAATGATTTAACAGCATGGTCTGGCCTATCCAGGCAATGATTATGTTTATAATTGTTAAATAAATAAACCTATTGAATTTTACTAACTTTTTTTGAATATATATTTTCTGCAATCCACACCATTACTTTGGTCTATCTCTTATTTTCTATATATATTTTGTACCATCCATTAGCCAATTTAATGATGTATTTTAATATAGTCTCTTACTTTTCCTTGCCCACCGGCACCAGCAAAAAACTATGCGATCAGTAGTATCAGATGCATTATCACATAGGTGGCACTGTGGAGCATAGACTTTAGATTCAAACTCAGGATTTCTGGAAGACAACTCCTCCTAGAGTGTTGGTTTCATGTCTGAGGTTTGAATTCTGGAGTGTGTTAACAAGATAATGATACAACAGCATATATATATATATTGTAACAGGCACATATGCCGTTACATTATTTTTTTAAAAATTGAGACATTGAAAAGTTCGCATTTAAAAACTTCTTTTTTTTTTAAGACATAAAAATTGAAAATTAATTCTATCTTAAACTCATATATATATAAAATCGCACAGATGAAAAAAATTATTAAAATAAAACTTTATTAAAAAGAGAAAAAGTACTTTAAAAGCAAAAACTTAAAAAGATTTAGAGATAAAAATATATCTTTAAGTTTGCAAAATAATTTAATTAATTCTATTGTATAAAATGGAAATGATTATTTTAATTAGTTCAAGTGAACTAGCCCTTGGGCATTTCATAATATATAATCAAAGGTCAGATAGGAGAGGAAAAACAATAGGAACAGAATGGCCAATGAAAGAAATCCATCGGGGAATCAGACCTCAGCGAAAAGACCATCACCATCATCATGACGTAATGTCCTCTGGATTCGAAAGTCTACCATAAATAGTGAGTGAAGAAAAATTAAGGAGGATGGAGATGTGTTAAGTGTGGAATTGAAGGAGAAGGGGTTGAAAAGATGCACTCTTCAATCCCTTCAGTTTTGCTAAAAGGAAAAAGAAATAACATTGTTTTTCCTATATGGAGGACCACAGGACATTGGGGAATTAATGCTGGCTCCAAATGGCAAGCAACTGCAAGAAATTAGAAACTACAGACTTGTTAAAATCGTAAGAACTTTATGAAATCTAATGAACATTAATTAATTGGAAAACAATAAGAACTCTAAAATATAAACTTTCCCAGTATTTAAATGATAGCAATAGAATCCTATCTGTCCAATGTAAATTAATATTAATAATGTCATTTGATGTATTTTTTAAAATCATTTCCATTTAATTTTTTTTTTGTTCTTTTAAGTTTTTATTATGATTTTTTTTTTTTTGTTTAACAACTTTTAACAAATGTTAAATTTAAGTCGGGCGTGAATGTCTGCATAGATTTGTAAAATTATATATGTTAGTTTAAGGGAGGGTAATCTTAGGTTATTTTTGTAGTTAAATTGGGTCAATGGATTGGATATATTGGTGTAATTAGTAGATGTAGTATGAGATTCGCTACTTGCAGGATCGATTTATATGCCGCACCCCACCCCTTTTGCCTATGGACGGGATAGTAAGACAGAAAACACAGTCCCTTCCTATGGAGTTTTTTTGTTTATTGTTTTTTTTGCCGATAGATGTAGCATTCCTATTTGGTTGAGAGTCAATGTCATCTATTAACCATGCTGTTCAGATGTACATTTCTGACAGTATGTCATTTTGGTGCTGTCGTATTCATGCTACATTGAATACATCGATATATCAGATAGATTGGCATTGGTTTTGACTGTGAACTTTTGGCCTAAGGTTAAATCAGGGATAGAACATTTTCTTTTCAAATGCGATCTATGTAGTTTATTCATATTCGACACCTAAATAAACGATTAAATTCATCTGTGCAAACTTCAAAATAAAAGTTAAAAAAAATGTAGTTAAATGCTAAAGTAAACATATTAAAATAATAATGCTAAATTATATATATATTGTAACATTTATTTATATACGTTGCAAATATATTGGCATTTGGTAGAAGCTAAAAAATAAAAGTAAATTTAGATTTTTTTTGACTAATTTTTTTTTTAAAAAAATAACGTACAATGAAAGTTAAATTATTCTTTCGGGTTTTTTTTATGTAATTAGAAATAAAAGTTAGAATTGGAGAGAACAAAAGACACAAATTACCAATCTAGATAAGAGAAAGTAAAAATATTTCAACTAATTAAAGATGGCAGAATTATGCTGAAAAAAAATAGAGACTTTGTAACATAAATTTTATAAAGAATATATAAGATTATCAACGGATATTTTGACAAACAAAAGATACCAGAAATCGGAAAACTGGCCTCTAGAGATATAAAAGGCAGAATCAGTTTGAAGGACATCTTGTTTGTTGTTTCTAGTTGGTCTTGGATAACAATAATATATCCAAGATCGCTCTCCTAAGTAATTCATGTCGAGTGAACGGAGCTTCTGAAGACATATGCCTGAAGAGGTATACCAGAAAAGGTTTCGACTGACTAGGAGAATGGACCACAAGATCAAATAATAACCAAAAGGCCGAGCTCATTCTACCCAAAAAACTATGCATAGTTATCTACTACTGAATGCACAAAACTTACCGGTAAGTTATACTTCATTACTCCTGATTGTGACCAAATTAAACGTTTTCAAACAATTTCTAAAAGTATGTTTAAACAATCCCGATAGAGACATTAATTTTCTACAAGAGACATTCAATTTTTTTAAAGGAAATTTCTAGAAGAAATTTAGATATGAACAGTAATTGTAAAATTGTTTTTTATTAATTGATTCACATCTGAGTTGTGTTCTCTCTAAGTAATTTATTTCAAATATTTTTTTAGTCTATTAGAATAAAATTATTTCCAATACCAATTTTCATTTGTGCGTTATTAATAATAGTTATTATTTTTTATTATTAAATCTATTAGTAGTTTAATAAGATTTAAAAATGTAATTTACCTTTGCCAATATGTTTGAATAAGCCCAGAAATAATAATCTTAAAAAAATTAATTCTCGTAACGGTATGATGTAATACCGATTAGTTTAAAAGCACTTTTTTTTCTGTTTAGATTACGAGTTACAATATGTTTGACGCCGACTCAGTGGGTCTACGACTCTGGTGCCCTCATGTAGAAATTAAAACTGAGTCAGCTCACGATTGTACTTAGCAATAATTCTAGGCCGGTTGATCAGGAAAAAGCTATGTTTTTAGAATAGAAATATAACTTTCTTCTTTTTTGACATAGCTTGATCAACTCACGCGCAGTTTATATTAGCGTGTAAGAGGCCTAGCAAAACGAAAAATGTTACAATATATATATGTACGTAAATAAATGTTTGCGTGTATAATTATTACTGGCAGTGGCTTATTTTATTCTTTTTTTTTAATATTAAAAATATTCTCAGATAAGAATTTATAAAATATAAATCTCTGCTGTTCCACTGAGCTAGTGACTTGGGCTAATGGTCTAAATATAAAATAAAGTGGGATCTTAACAGCACGTATCTGCCTACTCTATAAATTTTCTAGGTTCAAATGGCCTAGTGGCGCCCTTGTAGTGCAGATACGGTAAGACTAAACATCTCCTTCTCCCCGACCATTATAATATATATATAGATGCAAACCAAACTAACTTTTTTTATATAAATTTTGAACTTTAAAAAAAAAAAAATTATCTCTATAATGTAGGGGAGAATTGACCAAATCTACCACCTCAGAAATTTTTTCATTTATTTATTAATTGAGATGGATGTCTTTGAGCGGTAATAAATATTTGAATTTATAGATGTCCTCTACATTTCTTATCTGCATATTTATACATTTTTTTCCTTAAAAAATATGTGCTATAAATCATTTTTTAAAGCCTACCAATCAGTATCACTTATCCAAAATCAAACAAATGAGCTTGTTTCCAAATTTTGGGAAACTGTTTACTTTTTAAATGATGGCTTCTAGTGATCTTAAATTACCTGCAACATTAATTCAATCTGTGTTTTTATTCCAATTGCCTTTTTCATTTTTTTTTAATCCATGATATTTTTTTCTATGCTTTAAAAAATCGATTTTTGCTTTAAAAAAAGAACTTTTACTACATAAAATTTGAATATGATTTCCTTAATCATAACAATACATTTTAAAAATTTTATAATGATATGATTTAAGAAACTTAGGAAACATCTAAAAAAATCAACATAATCCCAAAAATAATTTCAATATATTAATAAATCTGATTAAAATAAATAATATATTGAAGCTAGTGTTAAAAAATTTAGTTAATGAGAAATTTTGTTATTCAAATAATATCAGCTAAATAAATACTGTCAAAATTTACATCAAAATCATCTGATTTTTATTCTAAGATAATAATTTTTTTTCTTTTAAACCATTAAACATCACATGATCATTTTTCATGCTTGCACAAGATGTTTACTCAGAGGCTAAATTCTCCATACAATAGGACCACCAGTGCAAGACATCCATTAATTACTCTGGCCAGAGTAATTAATGGATGTCTTGCACTGGTGGTGCTACTGTATAGAGAGTTTAACCTCTGTGTAAACTTTTTCTCTACAATATGGATTTGTCATTTAATTTTTTATATTAATTGAATATTAGAAAAATCAAAAAGTATGATTTGTGCAATGAGTATGCATTAGGCAATTCACCCCTATTACAATTTATTATCTTTATGCATGCTATTGAAATAAATCATCTCCTTCTCATTTTTATTTTTTACATTTTTCAAGTTGTAATTTTGAATGCCAAATTTTCTATATTTAATTTGGACAGTATATTGTTTAGTTGCAGTTATTTTATCAATACTTATTGCTTTATCTCTTTATTTGGACAACACATTTCAATATATATTCAAAAAGATAACATCAGTTCCAGTCGACTAGTCATCCTTGTGGTTTTACTCATGTTAATAGAAAATTACCAAATTTTAAAAATAAATTAGTGCTATAAAGCAAAAAGTCGAAAAAAAAAAAGAAAGTCATGCAAGTTTCATCAAAGTTGGTGCAATAATTGTTCAGTTATTAACTGGCAAACAAACTTTATATAAAGGATAAACTAAAAAGGATTAGCAGTATCTTACACACAATAGAAGTATCTTTAATTTAAATATTCCTGAATTATTTATTTTAGGATTCTAATGTTTATATTAGTGGTTAACTATGAATTTTTTAATCCTTATGAAAATACTTGATTTGTATTAAACCAACTATTGCAGATGCTCAGTTTTGTATATAATTCTTTTAAAACATGCAGAAAGTCTCTTGGGCATAATTTTTCTAACTTATTTACTTTTAAAAATAATATAGTTATATAAAAAATAACAACTTAGAGCCCAAAACAAAAAAAAGATACAACTACTAGCAGACAAAAAATAAAATTAAGTAAATTCTATTTCAACAAAAAAATTATAGATTAATGGCAAAAACTTATTTGGCTTCAAGGGGATTGCCAATTAATAGTTTCCTGGCAACATCAAAAGGCAAAAGTTATCACTGTTTACATGGAGATATCTTTATTATTTTTATTTTTATTCTTTATTTAATATTTTTGTTCTTTATTATATTAATAATCCATGGAAATATTTAATTCAACATATATATATATATATATATATTTAATTCAACATATATATATATATATATAAACAAATTACAGAATTTACAGGCAATTAAGGTTGTGGGTGTATAGGTATAGGTATTTGAAGTCTAATGACTTGCTGAGATTACTCTGCAACAGGACCAATCGCTGACAATAATTAGCCTTGTTTGCCATTATTTAATTTATTCTTGCAGCTGTAATTTCACAACCATGAAAAAAGCATCAATAAGCAATTTACCCCATTAGGTTTCTATTTACAAACACTCAAATACATCTGAGAAATATATTTACTCTAAATTTAAAATTCTCATACATTTTTATAATTATTAGGTTTTAGGTAAATATATATTTTATATTATTCTTTATTATTTATATTGTATATAATGCTTACCATTAAATGTAATTAAAGGTTTTATTTTTTCCTTTTAGATTAAAAAAAAACAAGCCATAACTTATTCCAAAGGTTTGAACAATTTACTACTACGTGGAAGATTTTGGGAAAGCTTATTTAAACAAAAATTTGTAACATTCATTAAATAAAAATGCATACTTAATCATCATCATCAACCATTATCAATCCACTGCAGGAGGAAGGTCTCTTCAAGTTCAAACCATCTTTTCTGATCTTTAGTTTCTCTTTTCCACATCACCCCTACACACTTTCTTATTTCATCCATCCATCACACATGTGGTCTCTTTCTGGATCTTTGACAATATCTTGGAATCCAGTTTAAGATTTCAAGTGTCCATCTGTTATCATTTCTTCTAGCAACATGTTCAGCCCAACTCCACTTCAGTCTTTTAATTTTTTCAATGAGGTCAATAACACTTGTATGTTCTCTTACCCATATAGTGCATTTTTGATCTTTTCTTGTTACTCCTAACATGCATCTCTCCACAATTCTTTGAGTGGCCTGAAGTCTCTTTATTGCTCTTCCATTAAAATGTACAAGTCTCAGATCCATAAGTAAGTACTGGTAAAACACATTTACTAAAAACCTTTTCTTTCAAACACATAGGCATATTTCCTTTTAGTATCAAGTTATTTCTACAAAAAGCACTGCAATAAGAAAAAAAGATGGAACTATTACTAAAAAAAGAGATGGAACTATTACTAAAAAAAAAGAGATGATATCATGAAATGAATAGAAGAGTTCCATCAAGAATTATATAATAATAAAGAACAAGTATCTCCTATATCTATTATATCTTCCGAATTGCCCAGAATTTTTAATGAAGAAGTGAGACATGCAATTAAATTTATAAAGAAAAAAAAAGGTTCCAGATAATGGTAGAATTATAATTGATATATTAAAAGAAGCAGGTGAAGAAATAGAATTTTTTTAGCAAAGTTATATACCAAATGTCTAAATGATAAAGATGTACCAAATTATTGGAAGAATGTAGTATTAATATTAATATTTAAAAAAGGTGATAAAAAGATATTGGAATTTACAGACCTAGGACCTTTTCACCAGTTTTATACAAAATTTTTACCAAGATAATTACAACTCGTCTACAGAGTACATTGGATTTCTACCAACCAAAGAAAAAAGCTGGATTTAAAAGTGGTTTTAGTACAGTAGATCATATCCAGGTACTGAGAGAAGTTACAGAAATGACAAATGAATATGAGTTGCCATTATGCTTTAGAATTGTAGATTCTATAAACATTTCTTCAGTTATTAAAGCATTGGATCATCAAGCTGTAGATCTAGGATAATGTCATATTTTAAAGAATATTTATAAAAATGCAACAGCAACAATTAGGTTACATAATCATACTGAGAAAGTAATATGGAGATGGGTGTAAGACAGGGTGACTCCATATCTTCAAAACTTTTTACAGCAGTATTGCAAGAAGTATTTTGTGGATTAAAACGGAAATCTAAAGGAGTGAAAGTAAATGGAGATTATTTAAGTTGTTTAGATTTTGCAGATGATGTAGTTGTTTTTTTCAAATAATGCTTTAGAGCTGCTGGAAATGTGCAGAAGTTATCAGATGAAAGTAGGAAAGTAGAACTAAAGATAAATGTTAAAAAGGCTAAAATAATGTTCTATTGATTTTTTTAAAAGATGAAAATAAAGATTGATTATGATGAGTTAGAAGTTAACAGCTACAAATATCTTGTCAAGATTATTAATACAGATGGAAACATAATGGATGAAATTAATCATAGAATTAAACTTGGTATACTTAATATATAAATATATACATTGTTTTTAATATATATATATATTGTACCGGTCAAAAAGAAGCCAACACATCAACAAACCCAAACTCAAAGTCGGATTCAAACTCAGGTGGTTCAAACTGAATTCAAACCCAACTCACGAGCTCAGATCAAATCAATGGATGACATATATCGACGGTACATGACTATGCGCCAAGGAACTAGCTCAACAGATGATGATGATTAATGAGACTCCTGATCTAATTCTAATAAAGTATAATAAAATAACTAACAATCTTTATAAGTCAACTCATATATATATATATATATATATATGTTCGGGTTGCCAATACAGACAGTGAGCATTAATATTAAAATAATTTGAATAAGAAAGAAAGTTTAAAAAAAAAACCCAAATGTGTTAATAAAATGTTTAATAATAATTATAATTTTGTTCAACTTTTAGATTGTGATTATATAGATTACCTCTAGTCTTTAAACAGAATTTATATTTACAACAAGAATGGCAGTCCTTATTATATGCCAATACTATTACGCAATATTATATGATAAATATATGTCTATGCCCCCGACAAGAAAATAAAGGTAGATAAAGGTATTTGGCTATGACTGAAATTATTATTCTGATTCTAAAGGAAAGAATGTGAGATTTATTTTCACATTCGCAAATCAATTCACAAAGAGCAAGATACGTATCTAGGGCATAACTTTAATATTTAATAGAAAACTTATTTAATTATAAATAAACATGAATTTGTTCGACTTTAATAAAATCAATTCATCACGATTTACGAGCATGAGAGCGGGCTTTACTGGAACTGAAAAATAAACGGTACTGACGACTTATGAGCTATAAGAATAAATATGAAAAATAATGGCTTATCTGTGATTTGAGAAAATAGCAGGGCTGCTTGTATTTGACAAGTCTTCGATGCCCTATATGAAGGATCCATAGAACACAGGGAAAACCAGGTCGGGTCGTAGCCTCGAACCTTTGGTGTTCCAAAATTAAAACGAGCAAGTGGAGGAAGTGCTTTCTTCCTAGATAATTAAACTAATAGAAATATCACCGAGGACAAGCCTATGAAACAGGAGATGGCTCGCGTCAGCAACGTTCGGAAAATGATGACTTGGCAATCATCGTATTTAAATAATAATACCCAATTTATATAAAGAGTGCTCTACGTGATGACCTGATCAAGTTAAATTAAAGTCAAACGTGCTTTAATCAAAAAGTATTTAATGCAATTAGAAATTATATTAATTATGCCCTAAATCCCATGCCCTTCCTGAATATTACTAGAAAGTATAAAATTTGAATTAGAATATATATATTCATTTAATTCCTTTATCAACCTTTTTGTGAAACAATAAATTAATGTGAATAAATAACTATTATAAATTCAGTAAAGTGGCCGGGAGCATAGGTTAAAATTGAGCTAATAATTTGTTGTTATTAGCCATTAATAAAATAGCAAAAATTGTACAAATCATTCAACTCGATAATTAATAGAACTGTATCAAAATAGTTCTAGTGGGTAAGAATTACTGTAAAAATAAATATAATATTATTTAACAAGGCAAATGCAACGAAGGAAATTATTATCGAGTTGAAGTTATTATTGGCATATAATAAAAAAATAAACAACATTAATAAATCACACAATAAATATATATATATATAATATAATAAATGAACCGCCATCGTAAGAAAAGAGAAAGTTAAATATTAAATTTAAAGACTAGAGATTAAGATAGAGACTTACTACATAATTTAAAATAACATTAACAAAAAGACAATTTTACAGTAGATAGCTTAAAGATGTTTTAACTTAAAGTTCAGAACTGGCCAGGTTCAAAAGGAAATATATTACCATTTCTTCATGGTTGACTTCTGAGTTTCCACAAGGCAGAGTCCAGTTGGATGAAACGTATGCGCGCATTTTGAAAATTAGGTGAATAGCATTTTGATGGATTTCTCTAAGGTTTTGGCAGCTTACGATTGGTATATATATTTTTATATTGCAGCCACATTAAAGATTTTCAGGGGACTTAAGGAACCGTAGTCAGACTCTTGAAGTTAAGCCCCCCCACCATGGTAGAAACACTATTTTACTTCATAATTTAACTGGGCGGCTTCTTCTCTAATGAAATATATATGGCTTCTCTTAATGAGGAATAATAGCTGCTTGGAAACTTTTCCTGGGCTCTTTATACTGTATCTGATGCCTTTAGGCTAAATCAATCTTACAAAAAATTTACTAGTTGTTTTTAGATACATTCCTTTGATAAGGCTTTCAAACTCATTAACTTGAATTCATTTTCTAATTAGAAAATGAATTTTTAATATCAGAAAATGATTTTAATTAGGACCGTCCTAACATTTTAAAGACTTATCTATTTCTAATTAATAAAAACTTTAACCATTGTTTTGGAAAGAGAAAATCTGAAAGCTTATCGAAAGAATGTAGCTATTAATCACTAAAATTTTAACATATTATTTAAAAGTAAAATAAACATTCCCGACGCAATGAAACTTTCGAACAATTATATATTTTTAAACATTTATAAATATATATACGCACAATCCACGCAGTTATAATATATATAAATTCATGAATAATTCTAACATGAATTTATTAATAGAAATGATTAGTTTAAATCTCAAATGAATTAATTTTAACACACATTTATAATAGTTTTTCTTTAAGGAAACTAGCGTGGACTGAACGTATAAAGCCCCATTGCATCAGAAATTCAAGGTTAGTACAAGGGTTTGAAGTTGGCTACATGTGAAAGATCATGAAGCTAGGATCGAACTTAGATCCGACTGCTTCAATATATATATATATTGTACCCTCACTTCCCGATATATAATATAACTTAGAATATGACTAGCTCAATTAAATCGTTATGCTCAGCTAAAATATGTATAACTATCATTAATATATTTTTATAATACTATATCTTATCAGATTTATTATAACTTACCAAAAATTAATATAGTTCAATATCATGTACTAATTAAATAAGTATTTATTAAAACCATGAGACTATGAAGTGAAGTTACAAGTGGTAATTGAATTTACATTGAGCCAATGTCTTCCCAAGACATTATCTCAATGACATAAGAATACTATTACCTCTTTATTATCTCATTACTACATCTACAGCACTCTTATGTCTTTTATAAAAATTAACTAACTTCAATAATAATAATAAATAAATCTCAATCTTTTATTAAGGAAATGTAATTAAATAATCTCAGGTTCTTTTAATTATCTTAAAGTAATAATACTTCTTGCAGATAGGCATGATAAGGGATTTAATATCAAACCTAACTACACCTAACTTATCATAATAATAATAACTAACAATAATAATTTCTAGTGTATAAATTAATCTTATCTATTTTATTATACTATTAATCATTAAGAAAATAAGTAAATCATATACATGTCTTTCATTTTCATATAGTATCTTAATTTAAAAATTATACTAAAATCTTATAATTCAATAATATGTGGCAATAAATAATATTATACTCTTATATTGTGCATTATAATTACTTTGTGACCATTATAATATTATATGTTAATGTCAATCAATCTCTATAAATTATATTAAGGAAATACTATGTTTCTTTTAAAATAATAATAACAATAAATTCATATTGTGCAAATATTATGTTTATTCAAATTATCTGTTGTCAAATGCTGTGGTGTAAAATAATGAATCCGACACACTTTTAAAACAACTTAAACAAATTTATTTACATCAACTTTAATAAACAACTTATATACATTATTTACATTACAAGTGGAAACCAAAGAAAATAAAAAAATAAGAAAAATAATAATACAAGATTTTTACACTGTTACTATTTCCATAATCATAAATAGATAATCTATACATTTCTTAAATGTTTTATCAGTAACATTTAATTAAGTTTGTAAACTTATATTTTAATAGATATCATTTGTCATCAGTTAGTACAAAAGAAGATTTTATGTAAAATATCACTTATGTAGCATAGGTAAAATAAACAAACTTTAACAATTAAAATGCTACTTCCCTTAAGTATTATTGCTATTTCTATTATAATGTACTAGTATGTATTACATTTACTATTAGCATTAATCAAATATCAACTAATGTATAGACTGATATAACTTTATAATATAATAACATTTATTGATTATATAATTATTTACTTCATTCTGATGTAATTTCATAATGTATGTCTTACCAAAATATGCAATACATATATGTTCTTTTCTTAAAATAATATTTAAAATTATTCAACAACTTCAAATTTTATAAAGTATTATATTAAAATAAATTCTATGATTCTTTTCTATTTAAACTACTACTCTTCTCTACTTGTTATTCCTATTCCTTCCTAATAAAATTCTATCTACAAATATCATTTTAACCTTATTTAACTTCAGTAACAACTTACCAATTTTTTAAAAAAAAAATATGACTATCCAAACTCTCTTATACCTCATCACCTATATACGATAAACCCTTCAACCAAAATATAAATTTCTATATAAAATTAATTTAACTTATCTAATAAAATAAAAATATAGATATTTTTAACCTCTTATTAACTTGAAAAGAAATATAAATAACTCATACTAATATAATAAATCAAATTCCTAATATTGTAACAGAAACATTAAAACTTATTCACGAAAGAATCATATAATTATTTCTGGATTTCTCTTATTACGTTGTAATAAATTTATATCATAAATTTAAAGTATGCATATTAAAATAAAACTGTTATTACTAATATTATGCATGTATATTCTTTAAATACTTATACATTCATTCAACAATCAATAACATTTGGTTGATCTAAAGAAAACAAAGCAAAATACATCAAATTATTACTATTATATAATTTTTACCATAAATGATACTCCAATTTATAATCCGTCACACGATGTCCTCTAGGATTACAGTTTTACAAAATAATTTCACATTTATACTCAACAATTATTCTTTAAAATATTACGTGTTGTATAATTATATAAAAATAAACTTTATGAAATTAAGTGTTATATTAATATTTAGTTACTTTTTTAAAAAAATGTACCTCTCTTATCTTTAATAAATCAATAAATAATTAAATATCTATGTTAGTTAAGAAAAACAAAATATGTTACATAAAATCCAACGGTGTCTTCTTTCCACCCATAATTGTTCTTTTTTTTCCTAGGCACAAACTTTTACCAACATTACTTCCTTTTCCGGTACATCACGTGTTTTTAAAAAGTTTTTATGAAATAAATGAAAACGTTTTTTTTTAAAAATAAAATAAAATAAGTTCCACCATAAAAAAAACAAAATAATAATTAAAATAGTTTATAGGATCCGGATTCATTTCTTTAAAGAAAAAATTATTTAAAAGTTATTATTTCCAGGATTAGTCAATAGTTTATAATGTTCTTATTTAATTATTCTGAATTGACTTGGATATCCACGTATACTTATTTGCGCATTCTTTAACAAATATTTAGGTAAGCTTAATTTCTAAATTCTTCTGTACGACCAGCGTTCAGACTTTACTATATAATATTTTATTTATAGGTATTTCTTTGCCAATTAAACCTCCGATTTATTTGCCTTTTAAAACTATCGAAATCTAGTCTTTTAAACCACAAAGACTTAACAAGGCAAGTAATTCTACAATTATTATTAATTACCATATCTTTACCAAGATATGTACTTAAATTTGTAATTTAAAATACTTTCTTCATAAAGAAGTATTTATCTTTCTTTAAAATATTTTTTTTTTATAAAGATTAATTATAATCAACTTTTAAATTCATATAATGTCCAATATATTACTTTTATCCAACTAGTAATTCTCCTAGTTAATCCAGCGTTTGTTATATTTTTAGTATAAAGTCTCCAATACATTTTATCCTTATATGATACCTTCATGACTATTTGATAGTAAATTGAGCTTCGATAGAGACGATCAATAGGGAATTATAAATAAATTAGCACTGCATATTTAACGGTAAAACTTTTATAATTTATTTAAAACTACTCTCTTATAATTTTAAAACGATTACGAGAGCGTCTATAATTTTACTTAGCTATATCTAATAGCACACTTCACTTAAAAGAAATTACAATCATAATCCCCCCTGAACAATTGAACCTTGGTTTTATACCGGAATACATTCCCCACTTGATTGGTAAATTAAACAATCACCTTGCTAGCCTATTTACATATTTTACCAACAATACAGAATTAAAAATAAATAATGACTTATTTAATATTTATTATTTATTACATTATTAAATTCTTAAATTGATCTTTATCATTTATTTAAATCCATTAAACATTTTTTTAAAATATATTTTTTACTTTATTTCACTTTTAACTTTTATAAGACTATTTTTTAAACAAACTAAGTCTATTTTTATACGTTACGTTTTTTTAAACAGTATTTTAAAAATCAGATTTAATATTTCACATTAATTATCTTTATTTTTATCTCGTGATAGCCAATATAATATTTCTGCAATTATTAATAGAATTTTAGAACATTTTTGCAACTTTACTAAAAAACTTACAAGCATGTGTGTACATATGTCTATCTATCATCTGTTTTACAACACAGATACAAACGCTTGTAATATCTAAAAATAAACTAACAATTTAATTTTAAAAATAAATATTTTTAAAATAAATAATATATTATAACAACTTTAAAATAATAATTCGATATTATTAAAATCAAATATTAATCTTCTATTATATACTATTAATAATTAAAATATTTATATTCACTTATTAAATATTAATCTTTATCAACAATAAATATATGCATTTAATTTTAACTTGTCTTTTTTAAACTTTTAGCTTTAAACATTTATTTACAAAACTTATTAATGCAGTATTGATCATGGCCAGTTTTCCCAACCATATAATATTATCATTTTTTATTGAAACGTCTCTCTCAAACATTAGCACAATTTCACATATCAAATATTCATAGATTACTTTAATTAAACTTTTAAAAGATTATTATAAATAAAATCAACATCATATAGCTAAATATATCTTAAATTTAAAATTTTTTTAATAAATTGATACAACAATTTATGGAGACCCATACAAAAGGGCACAATATATATATATATATATATATATATATATATGCCCTTTTGTATGATATATATACATATATACATATATATATATAAACATTAAATATCTGTATTTTTAAATCATATAATAATAACTCAAACAAATTTATTTAACACAGTATTCAAAATTAAATAATATATTCTTTACCGGAAGTACTTTCATTTGTTTCACTGACAATCTTTATCAACCATTAATACAAATGTACAGAAAATAAAAACTTGTACATTTGTATTAATGGTTGATAAAGATTGTCAGTGAAACAATTGAAAGTACTTCCAGTAAAGAATATATTATTTACTTTTGAATACTGTGTTAAATATATATATATATATATACACCTGGGTCTCATTTTATGCAGTACATAGGTTCCACAGAAAACCCACATTAAAAAAAATTGCACAAAAATAGACTTAACTTACATTGAAAAATGGGGGATAGGGTCTGTAATTTTCAGAATTCGCATAAAAGCAAGGCAACAAAGAAAAATTACTTTAAAATTCACATTAAAAAAATAAGCAAATAAAGTATGACTAATAAAAAATTTCAAACATTTGAAAAAAATTAATACAAGACAAACTTTTGGGACTTTTTTTATTAACTACAATAATTAATTTTACATTTTTCATACATATTTTAATCATTACCACTAGCATTTGTTTGTAAACTGGAAAGAAATCAGATTCGATATGATGTGATGTAATGTAGCTTCTCCTTAAACAAAGTCAAGAATCTCTCAGCAATTATGCCCAGAGAAACCTGTTAGCCACTTGATTTTTATTCGTGATGTGATGTACAACTAGTGCCACTTTCAGTCTTATGCTGTGTTAATGGTTTTCTGTTTCTATATTAAAAAAATGAGATCAAAATCAAAACAAAAAGATTATACATTATCATTAGAAAGATTATACATTATCATTAGAACGATTATTTTCAGTTTATAAAATCTTCATTTTTTATTTTAAAAATCTAAAAGATTATTTATTTCTGTTATATATAACAAAATATACAGTTTTAAAAGTTTAATTTTTTGAATATTTATTGCGATATTTTTATATGTAAGCATAAATCTATTATTATTATTTACTCATTAGTATAAATAGATTATTTACATAGAAGCTAAAATTCTAAATACAGCTTCAGGCCATATTCACGTTAGCTGCTAATACAACATTATATTTTTGAAAAAAAAAAGTATTTCAAGTGAAAATAAGTTATTAATAATTTAAATTGCTTGATATCTAATAAATATAGTGAAATATGAAAGATATTAAGAAAAAACATGAATCGCATAACTTCAAAATTGCATTAAAATAATTCGCTTTAAATGAGACAAAGGTGTATATAATAAACAAAACAAGTTATAAATTTAGCAACTCACTTTTAGTTTACATTTTATTATCACTAGATGGAGTTTTCCAATAGTTCCTAACAAGCTTTGTTTACATAAATGCTGAGAGAGCTAGAATTCAATATCTCTTTCATTGTCTCCACCTACAGACCATGGTTTCAAACTAGTTGCCTCATGTCAGTGAAGTATTGGAAGACTAGAAACTAGATCTAAATACTAACTCTAAAATCAGCATTTATCAAACATGTTTCTGTCAGTTTGAAAGCATGAAATTTCTCAGACATGTAATGTTTTCAAATCCAGCTTAACAAACTAGATAGCTATATGGGTCTGAAATCAGTTCAGTTTCATCATATAGTAAAGGCCTCTGCAATATATATTTCATTGCAAAAATGTTCAAGGGTAGATTTATGATAAACAAAACAAGTTATAAATTTTGTAACTTGCTTTTAGCTTGCATTTTATGATCACTAGATGGAGCTTTACCAATAGTTCCTAACAAGCTTTGTTTACATAAAGAGATATTGAATTCTATCTCTCTCAGCATTTATAACCATTTTTCATAAGAGTTTGTTTTATATAGATCAAACTCTTATGAAAATGGTTATCCATCAGCTGTTATTAAGAAAGCATTAAATAGACAACAAAAAGAACCATCAAGAGAAAAGACAATTATTGGTACTGTAGTGTATCCATACATTCCAAAAATAGCAGACAAATTAAGAAAAATCTGCAATCAATATAACTTCAGAACAGCTTTCCAGAGCCATACCACACTATGAGGAATTCTAACATCTACAAAGCCTAAACCTGAAATGCTGAAAAGAAAAAATTCATCTATGAAATACCATGTGAATGTGGAAGAACATAAATTGGTGAGACCAGCTGTCTCATTGAAAAGTGCTTGCAAGAACATAAACTGATGATTAGAAGAGAAAAACAGATGTGTCTAAGGTAGCAGACCATGTATGTACCAATGAACATATGTTCGATTGGGAAAATACAAAAATATTGGATAGAGAAGAAAAGATACAAAGAAGAAAATTTAAAGAAGCTGTTCACATGACAATGGCAAAAAATCCCATAAGCCAATCTAGTGTGACTATACATAATGTATGGAAACCACTAATCAACTTTGCTCTTAGAAAAAAGTGGAGAAATCAGGAGGAACCTCATAGATAAGTATATGAAATTACTACATACTGTTGCCTTTGGCAGGATGGCTCAGTTGGTTAGAGTGTTACCTTAAAATTCATTAATCAAGAATCTAAGGACCCAGGTTTGAATCCCATGCTAGTACTGTCACTGGTCTGGCCAGAAATACCTGAAGAATAGGGGAGAAAAATATCTCTCAAAATGTTGTGCATATACTAACCTGTTTGCTGTGATATTATTGACAGTTGAATGTATTTGGAATATTTAAATAAAATTAAACTTTTCTAAAGACATTCAACACACCTATTAGATTATGGAAATAGTCCAATATAAAAATACAGCTAGTTCAAGCTGTATTTGGAAACCACATGCACCTTAAGTCATAATTATCTGAACAAATTCTGCATGTTTTTCAAACCTAATTATACCTCACATCTTTAAGGTTGTTTGTGTTTCACATGCACACAATTAATGTAAAATAGTTGCTTAATAATTTTAGATACTTATATAAGGCATTCATAATTGTTTATGTATTTACAACTATGTGGATGGCATGCTGTTCTATTATATTTGATAATAAAAAATACAAAGAACTCCAAAAGAATAATAAAAAATGATGTAATACATGTTTATATCCCCTCAAGTTCTTATCTAGGAACATCATGTACAGTTATATTATAACATGAATTTCTTTTTTAAGAATAACATTTTATAACATCATAGCTTCTAGATTGATTATAGAAAACTTAAATATTTACCCATCAAAAGTGTTAGATTCTTTTTATTTTGCTGCACCAAATAATGGTGGTGTTAGATAGCAGATTCAAATGTGTATACTGAGATATGTTTAGAATTCATTATGTGCTCTGTTTGGTGTAATTTATCTTTGTCATTATTTCAATACTTGTATACAATATGTTTATCAATTAAAAAATATCGAAGAGAAAAAAACTAGGGCAAAAGATTTAATAAATAAATATTACAAGTTTTAAAGCAATGTTTATTAATAATATGAAAAAAAATACAAGATCATTTATTCCTAATAACTGTTCATAAAAAAATGCAATATTGTAATATATAAAGACTGAAGTGGAGTTAAGCTGGATATCATTGCTAGAGGAAATGATAATAGACGGACAGTTGAAATCTTAAATGGGATTACAAGAGATTGTAAAAGACCTAGAGAGAAACCACGTGTGAGATGGATGGATAAAATAAAGAAGTGTGCTGAGTGATGTGGATAAGAGAAGCTAGATGTGGGGGAAAATGGATTGAACTTGGAGAGATCATCTTGCAGTGGATCGATAATGATCGTAACATAACAAATTTACAGAGATAATTTGTATGTATTATATTATACAATAAAGAAACATTTTCTTTTTTTCTTTGTCATGTATCCTTACATATTAGAACTCTTATAGGAATATTTGACATATTGCCTGCACTTTTCCTCACTAAATTGAGTGAAAGTTCCTGCATTATTATTTCCTCACTAAGTTTATACTATTAGTTTACAACATACCTCAACAAATTTTTTATTTAATACTAGTTTGCGATATTGAGCAATAATACTGCGACAATATCAACATAACCAATAAAAGTAATCATAATATATAAATACATTTGACATGTATACATAGTGTAAAACATTTATGATATTGTGCATTGAACACATATTATCTTGTTATTTTTTTCAGTATTTCACTAACATATAATTATTTAGAAATCTGTCAATAGGCTTTTCCCGTCAAAATTAAGCTCTTTAATTTATTTTACTAATTTTATGATTTTAAACTATTCAAAATGAATATCTGAAAATATTTTTCTTAAAGTCATGTGACTTTTATTTAAGAATTTTGTTGCTAGATGGCAAATATTTTTTATCATTGATATATTACGACACTTTGCTACTTCTACCATTGTTAAGATTTAATGAAAGTCTTGCAGAATATGAATAGAGACAAATGTAAGACTTTATTTAATTTTGGAATATAATGCATAAAAAGCATAACATTTGAATATAGAAAAGAGTACTATATAAATTCAATTATTATCGTATATATATATTGTTTAAGAAAGAAGAAGAAAAAACATTTATAACCAAGATGTAATGTAGAAATGGTTTATTAATGCAAATTCAAAGTTTACTGCCCTTATCAAATTGTTTAAATGAGAAAGTGGTTGTTATTTGTGTGAAATATAATAAATTTATCCAATTAAACAGATTCAAATAAACATATTCTCTATCTGATCTAAAGATTAATATGATATTTGCAGGTACATATATGCAAAGGCAGCGTATCCACTTGTTAAGATCCTGATTAAAATCCAAAAGATGTAATCTTCAATTTTTTTAACAAGCTTAGAATTGTCTTCTAAGAATATCTAGTTTTCACTCAATCTTACTAATCATCTAGAATTAATTAGTAAATAGTCATCTTTTTGTTCTTGAAAGTATAAAATTAAAAAAAAAAACATGGGTGAAAAATTACCAAACTAATGCCATTATCTCATTAGCACATCAACTAAATTGCAATGACTTTTTACTTCTGATACTCTGAATACATTAAAATTGTTTCCAATTCAATACCTACTTTTAGAAATTGAAAATGTTGATTAATAGTATCTATTTTTTGCATTACTTGGGATATCTTGATATTTGTTATTCCACAGAGTATTTAAAAGCTTTTTTTATTATCATTTTATATATGTTGAGACAGGAAAAGCAATTATGTTAGTGTCAGAATATTATGTCAACATGTCAGCATTAGAGGATATAAAGTGAGTCATTGATTATCTGGGTATTTATCTAGGTATTAAAGTACTTTAGTCAAATAAATTGCATGGTTTTTTTACTCATCTGTTCCTAAGAAGTTTTGTAAACAGATGTGCTAGAACTTGAACTGCAATACAAGTATTAAGAGCTTTTGAATTTGCCACACTACCACTGAACTAAACCACATAATGACATTTGAGTAAAGGAGAGTAGTTGATTATTGACCTTATTAATATGTAATGGTTTTCAACATTTTATTATAATATATCAACATGCAAACCTATATTTACAAACTTCCATAGGTTCTTTCATCGTTACATTTTCTAATAAATAAAAGTTTATAATATTGAATACTTATGAAATGAAATAACAGACACTATAACACAGCAAATGAATGAAAAAGGATTTGTCAACTCAAAATATAAGGTTATAATTGTTAAAAATGTTTTTAATTATTTAAGCAAAAGCTCTTTTACATAATTGGAAAAGTATAAAAATTAGTTCTTTTGTTTCATATAAAAAAATGTGCAAATGATGATTCAAAATAATATACAAGTAAGAAAACCCATACCTTCAGAATTTATTAATCTTGATTCCTTTTTAGATGACATATGGATTTACAACAGTTAAAATGAAGTCCACTTAAAATTTCTTGCGAAATTTATACTGGTATTCGAAATTATGCATATATTAAACTTAATTACAAATTCTATCAAATAACATTCCATCACAATACTGTATATTATTTGTTATAACTCAGTAAGTAAGATATACTGCTATATTTATGAGATGAAGAAGTATTAACTTTTCTTCAAAGTTTATTTATTTATTTAGGGTATTGTGTCAGCCTGTTAAAATTCAACACTAACATTTCTTAAGCAATCAGGAGCCACCCTAGTAAATTGGACACTGTTTGTAAATATGTACCATGGTTTGTGATCTTACACACCTACCATTTGGAAAGTTTATAAATTTCCATTTGTGTAATATATAACCACATTTACCTGGCCCATTCTCCTCATCTTCAACCAGAGTTTTTTGGGAAGAGAGAAATCAGGTATTTGGAAAGTAGGACCAACTATCAGAGTGTGACTGTCGCAGATTCACATGCTGTTGATATCCAATGTGGGTAGGTTCTGAGAATTACCAGTAAGTTAGAAAGGCTGCTTTGATTTAAGTCTGCGGATTTACTTTAAAATAAAAGTAGTTCGCTTGATTTAACAGTCTTTGGACATTGAATATTAAATAACCGTTACTGGAAAAGTCATTTTAGATTTTCAAATATTAAAAGTATCAAATTATGTTTTAATCCAGGAACTCTTCAGCTGTTCAGTCACCCCTCTACCACTAAGCTAGTAGTGTAACTAGAAAATTTGGGTCCAAAGGCAGAAATTCAAAAAGAGCCCCCATTTTAAAATTCGGAATTTTGATTTTTCATGGATTCACCAATTTTTAATTATTTATTTAATATTATAAATACCATATAAGATAATTTATTAAAGGTACTCACTCACTTTAAAATCTTTTTCCTAACCTTTTTTTAATATGTCAAAGCATTGACCTGGAAGTGAATCCGGGTCAGCTGCTTGGAAGGCAGCTATGCTAACCGATAGGCACCAACGCTTGACGAATCCTTCTTCCTAACCTTTCCATTTGCAAAATCACTAATTAGTTCTTTTACGTCCATTTTAGATGCTTCCTTCTGCTTAATAGTTAACATTGCAAAATCTTTAAGCCTGATTTGGCCAACTGAATTTCTTTTAAAGTCTTTTATTATTTTTAAATTACTAAGAGACCTTTCAACGCTATTTACAGCTACGGAAGTGTAAAAAGTAGCATGAAATCGGTATATATTTAGCTAAATTCACTTTCCAAACAACTATATTTAGTCATTAACAAGTCCAAGAAATTCTTCATCGTCATTTTTTCTGTAAGATAGCCTTTTAATAAAGAAATCATTTGAATTGTTTTTCAAAATAATTTTACAATTTCTTATATCTTATAACAAGACAATTTATGAGATATAGTTAATAACTTTGTCTTGCTATAGATTTTCAAGTTTATGGGCTCCTGGAATGCGTGGGTCCGCAGGCATTGCCTTCCTTTGAGACTTGACCACTGCACTGAGCTAAACATATAAAGCTGGTACTACAATGAACATAAATGAAATTGTAAAAGAAGAATAAATCATGTAGCAATCAGTTTTTGAGTACATAGTTATTTATATGCAAATGAGACATGTAAATGCTTAAAAACATTAAATTAATGTTCAATGGATTTTCTTAGCAGAAGAAAATAAAGATTGATAATCGTAAAATTAAACAAATTAATTACAAATGGCTTGTTTTTGGTTATTAGTTGAGATAAAAATGTAATGGATAAAATTAATCACAGAATTAATCAAGGATGGAATTCTTTTAGTAGAAATCATTTAGTCTTAAAATAAAATATTCCTATCTGTTTAAAAAAAATTCTTAATAAATGTGTTTTACCAGTTCTTAGCTTTAGATTTAAAAATTGGATATTTTCCAAATGAGCAATATAAAGACTTAAGACCAATCATTGAAATATGGATAGATATATGTTAGGATAGTAGGGGGAAAGCCTGAACTAAATACTTAGGTAGAAGAATAAACAGATAACATGAACATCATTGAAAGAATTAAGAATCTGAAAGGAACTGGACTTGTAATATTACTTGAAGAGAACATAATAGAAGGGCAATTAAACTGATTCCCAAGAGATTACAAAAGATATAAAAAGTGGCATACATAAGTTACATGGTTAAAATTATAAATCTTTGTTAACATGTCATAAAGAAATGAGTCTAGGATTGAAAAATTTCCATTAAATTTGGAAAAAATATTTATCTAGCATGGATTGCTAATAATTAAAAATATAGCAACTTTCTCCCTAAAATAAAATATCCCTTAGTGCAAGCTATAGTAATCAATATATGTGGATAGTTTGAGCATCAATATCCCTACCTAGTTCCTACTAATCCAATATACCCAGATTAGTTTCTAATTTATGGCTTTTATCAATGAGAAGTCTTGAATCAGAGAGCAATGCCCTTAGATATTTGAATTATTGTACCCTTCCAGCAGTCACCTTTTACTTCTTCAATTTACTATAAATCTATGATCCCAAACTGAAAACACAATAACGTTTGCAATCCAAGCTAATTCTCTTGTATAGTCATATAAATCTGTTCAGTTAATACTTTTTATTGACCATAGTCACCAACATCTTTTGGCTAGGATAAGTATTAAAACACTGAAACATCACATAAACAAAATTTCTTATGCTTATATAATCTGTTACAGCAGTAGAAAACTTTCTGGCCTATCCTGAAAATTGGCCATCCTACATAGATTGAGTGCTTTCTATATGCAATCTCAGACACTGGGTCTGTAGTGTCTATTGTATCAAAAAGATGTGGGCTATCATGAAAAGAAAAAATAATCATTTTTCCCTAGCAGGAGAGTGATTATTCAGTATTGGAGCTGTAAATATGGTTCGACATATTTGTGCTTCACCTGTAGCTAATTATATAATGATTAACACAGGTTTGAACCCAACTCACATATAATTAGCATCAGTAAATAGTGATAGGTGATAGCATATACATATATAGTAACAAAGGAAAGAGAAAAGAGAATAGAAGGGGGATGATGATGATGAAGAGAGAGATAAGATGATAAAGAAAGAAAGAATAAAGAAGAGATGAGAAGAGAAAGATGAAAATGAAGAGATGAAAATAAAGATAGGATGGTGAAATAAAGATATAAGAGACAAACCAATTAAGCAGAAGAGAGAGAGATGAGATGAGATTAAAGAATGATGAAATGAAGATGATAAACTAATATATAAGAGATGATAAGAAGATGGAAAAAAGGAGATGGGAAAGATTAAATGAAATAGATGAAGATATAATGAAAAAAGATGAAATAAACTAAGATGAAGATATACTATTAGAGATTCCTAATGATTTGGCTCAGTTGGGTTACAATAAATTTAAGAAAGAATGATGATCCGGAGATGTATAATCGGATAGAGACCAAATCCAATACCAATGCAAATGTAACTATTATGGCATATTAATAATCTACCACTAAACAATACAGAAGATAATTTAAATCATTAGTTAATAGTTATTAGAATCGGCCTACCATCAGATCACACACTCTGAATAAGAATAAATGATACTTTGTTTGGAAGGATTATCTCACTAAATTATAACTAACAAGGCAACAAGAGTAAACACTCTCAGGGGTTTCAAAACTAAACTCTTGTGCAAAATAAAAGTTTAAGTTGCCTAATAAATAATTGCTAGGATGAATAAACAAGTGAGTGATATCTTGGCCGACCATAAAATAACTATCTTATGTTCAATCATGGAGTAATAAACAAAACAAATATTAATCCAAAGATTTGATGAATCAATCTAAATTTAAATTAATAATGGCCTATTACCCAAGACATCACTCGAGCAAGGAAAAGGGCAAGGGTACTTTTTATTCCTTTCCCCATACTCACAGACAACCTACTAAGGACCTTAAATGCAGATGGATTATAATTATTTAAACATATTAGATGATGATAGATAATGTGCAGCTTTAAAACCAATAGTAAACACTCTTTTGAAGCACTAATATTCTTTATCTCATTGCATAATCTTCAGTCTGAGAATATATAATGATAACTTACAAATCAACTTTTAAATGAGCATTCAATTAAGTATCTGATATAATGTAATTATCTGTTACTGTGATTCAATCTGAGAATCACTTAGATTAGCATGGCTTTATATAATTTAAACCAATATAAAAATATATTTTACATAATTTATGATATTTTTATGAACTTTTGAACTCAAGACAATAATATTTTTCATATAAAAGTAAAACAAACAGAAACAAAACTTTTTAAAATAATAATAATAATAATATAGTTTATTAATAACAATATAAAGAAAATATTTACAAACAAAATTACTAGAATAAACATTGCGAAGATAGCGCTGGAATGTTTTTTTAAAACATTTTGACTCTCAAACTTTATTTTTGGTTTACAAAATTATAACAATTTATCTGGCTACAGTTACTGAGTATTCCTCTTTAACTCTTTTAAAACTGTTTATTTTGACAAACAAAATAAAATAAATAAATACATACAAGAGCAAGCAGAGGCTATTTGATATTAAATTCTAATCTCTTTTAATAATTAGAGATTCCAAATCTTTAAACTTCAATTACAATGGTCTAAGTTTAACAAGCATAATTCTATTTTTATTGGAAAATTTAATAACACTGTGATGTCATCTAACAATCAGAATAACACACTAAGATGTTTATATTCATTACCCTAAGCTAAGCAAACGCTAAGCTAGAACTAGCATAAACAGCATATATTTTAAAAATTATCACTAGTTACACCCACTCTATTAATATTATAGCTAGTGATGCATTTAAATAAGATTAAGCTAATTTTAAACTAAATTAGATGCATGGGGCATTCACTCATCAGAGATCATTTATACACATTTTTTTAAATAAATTCTGTCCACATAAAATTATTACACTAAATGCTTTTTTTAATTAACTTTAAAAGACTTACAAATCCAGCAGTGAAAACTCTGGATGAACATATTCAACTTAGTATGTGTGAATTGCCACTTATACCATATGCATAATTTACATACTTAAAAATAAATATAAATTATTGTTGGTTGGTTTGTGGATGATAAAACTATCATAACAACACAATTCAGACATTGATATACCTATAAGCATTAAAATAGCTAATACAAGCTGAAGAAGCAAAGTTCCTCAAACAAACATATCTTGTCATCACATATCTAAAAAAACAAATGAAACATAACCTATTGTGGTGGAACTAGCATTAATTCATCATGAGTGATAGGCCAAAATAAGTACATATATGCTCTGCAGAGCTGAATAAGAATGTGGTGGCTTCCAAAAATACCTATCTTTGAGGCAGAAAAAGAGAGGATGTCTGGACCTTGTTTCAGTGCATCAGGAACAGGAAAGACACACCAGGAAAGTATGATCCTCTTCATGTGATTCCAGTACTTCAAAGAAATGTGATTACAATCACTAGAAATACAAATATCTGGTATACAATAACCCTCTATAGGAACAAGCACTATCACCTCATGGAAAAGCAATACAATAAGGATGGAGGACCTTGTCTACTCCATTAAGCATACTCATAATAATTAACAAAGCCTAGCTCTATGAGGCTAACAAATACTAAACTAACAACAAGATATAGACTTCACATTAACTAACTAAGTTATCACTAAGAATTTTAAAAATACAACATGTATACTCAATGTCAGAACCAACAATGCAAACTGTGTCAACCGACTAATATAAGAATTACTTAAAAATTAAATGCATATAAAAATTCTAGGCAAAGGTACAATGCACACATAACAAAATATTAAATACTAAAATATAGTGACTAGTGGACATTTAAAAGATTGCAAATTAAATGCGAGAATATTAATTCTCAATGTGTATATAAAAAAAAATATTTGCAATTATTATTGACATAGCATTTATAATAAAAAATGAATGGAAGCCCTCTGATAAACCTCTTTGGCTGATTTAAAATAAGGCTGAATGAAATACCACCCATATAAATAAACTTAAGACTTAGATATTAAAATCTCCAAGAATAAAATTATTGAATAGAAGTTAACTTGTGAGACGTTTAGCAAATACAATAATATAAAATTACCTGAGAATGGCAGAATATTTATCTACTCATTTTAATAAACCCATTAAGATTAAAATGGTAACATTAGTTTAACTGGCATATTTATGCTAAATTGTATTACACATATTTTAAAAACAAAATATATAGCATAAATATGTTTCTGGTTTCTTTTTTTTTAAAACCAATAAAAAACACAAAATAAACAAAAATATACAGTAACTTCAGTTCATAGTTTCAGCTCCATACTGTTTTTTTTCGTTCAAGACATGTATATAATTTATTGAAGACAATTTACTAAACTGACAGTGCAAAGCTTTTGGTCAAAACATTTATCATGAGCATGGCAATGATTTCTAAAAATGAAACATGTTTAATGGTTCTTTAAAGATAGTTTAATTTCTTTCTTTAAAGATATTCTAGATAATAAAACATTGAAATAATAAGAATAGGTCAGCACTAGAATGTTAAGTAAAACAAATTATTCAGCTGAGTATGTCATTATTATGGGATCCCGGGTTTACATGTACAATAATATAGCTTTATTTGAATTCCATTTTCTCTTTTAAAAGAATGCTTTTTTTAAAAAAACAGCTTTTTTTAAAAAAAAATTACTTTCTCATAAAATATTTTGAAATTTGTTTCCAAATAATTTCTCTTCACTCTTAACATCAGATGGGGATTATTTTTGCAGGTACAAATTTCCATCTGTTTAAATGAGCTAGAATAAACTATCTCAATTTTAGGTCAAGGTATAAGTAAATATTTCAGTTTATTATCATTATATTATACACTGACAGATAAAAGTTCATCTTTAATAATTGTAGTTTATAACATCTTGTCCAACTGTTTTAGAAGTGGATAATTAATCTATCATAAGGAATAATACATTTTAGTTGACCAATAGGCAAAGTTAATACTATAACTATACTGTATGTTTGACAGATAAAATTCATCCTTCCTTAATTTAGTGCAGAATATTTTTCTCTTTTATAAAACCATTTTAGAAACAAGCATTTATTGTAACAAAAGTATCTTGGAATTAATATTAAGCATCATTAATAGAATATTGGTACTTATAATCAGCTTTAAATGAATTTAAAACAAAGAGATTGACACATTTTAACTATAATAAAGTTCACTACAAATGTCTTTCAATTTTCCTCGTTTAAGTTCTAGGCTACTTAAATAATAACTAAATAATTTTTGACTATAAAAGTTCAGTGAAATAAAGATATTTAGCCACAGATATATTAATTATTGAGATCCTAATTTAATTTCATGGAAAATATAAGTCATGCAATGAGGAGATACGATAACAGATATAAAATTTCCTTTAAACATTCTTTTACTATAGCTTTAACAGTCAATTGAAAGTCAATATCAAGAAATGTTACCTTTTAGTTTAGCAGTTGCCCATTACAATTTTAAAACAATTAGATATAATTTTAACATACTTCTGTTTTAACAAGAAAATAATAATTTTTTTTAAAAAAATTACAACTTGTTTTTTGAGGAAAAGAAAAGTTGCAGGATACTTCAGGATTCAAGAGCATGTACACACAAAACACAATTCAACCTTCTATTTATATCCTGATAATTTCTACCCCTCCCTCAATTTTCATGTCAATTTCTTTTAATATAACCAATCAATACAATCTATTTTATATTTAACTGTAACTTTTTTTTAAATCAGCTGGGAAGACTGATCAATTTTGACAAGTGATGTAATTTTGATCTAATTATTTGAAACTCACGTGGTTTAATGGCTTTTAAATTACAAGTTAATTATTAGTTTTTTTATGTAACATTTAAGAAAAATATTATATTACATGAAATAAAATAGAAACAAGTATAAAAATTAAATTAGTTTTATTTATCAAAACTTTTTTTAAATATTTAATTATAATGATTTTATTCATTCATTTGTTTTCTTATTTTTTAATGAATACTGTAGTTAAATTATTATTTATTCATTTACTTCATACATCTTCATGCATGCACATAAACACACACAGGGATTACCTTAAACCTAACCTCTACCAATTAATTACAACTTTTTAATGACTACAAATAAAAATATTAAGAAATATTAGATTAGAAATAACATTTAACAGGTTAAGGTTAATTTAGATTAAACATTTAAATATTATTTGACTGCTTTAATAAAATTTAAAGATTACTTTTAAATCAATTGATACTATTTATTTATATTATTTATAATATTAACTTAATTATAAGTTATAAACTAGAAATGAACAAAACAATAGTTACTTTAATTTAAAAATTAACTCAAATATTTACTTTAAGAAAACTGTTACCTTATATTTCTTACAAAATTAATCACCTACACGCTACTGACTTTATAGACAATATCATACAAAATTTATTAAATATTACAATATTATACATTATTATGATATCTTATTCACTAACTAACTGATTTCTTTATTTTATCATTATTTTTTCAAAAAATCAGATAATTACAAATAAATAGTTAAGCTAAGATAAACTCTGGCACCTGTTGAAGCCAGATGAAGTTTCACTTATGTACAATATATATATATATGAAAAATGGATTTCTACTATATTTTAAATAAAAAAGGATATCATTTTTTTAATATCAAGAAAACTTTAATTTTCTTTATACCCATTTACTCTTGTATGTATCTTATATATTGTAAATAAAAAAATTTAAATAATTTTATAAAATAAAATCGACATTTAAGAGTCACACAATGCAATCAGCAGATCTTAAAGTTTTGGTGAGTCATAATATGGAAATGTAGGTCAATTTAGTTAAAATCATTTGGCTATTGATCGATCTTTCTATTTTATATATGGAAATGTCAGTCAATTTAGAATCTCAATCAAGTATACTGAGTTTGGGACAACGTCTGGCAAGAATTTGATCAGATTAACATCTGAACAAAAATGTAATGAAAACAAAACACCATGTCCTGTTTCTAGATATGTGTGAAATGAATAAAATACCTTTCCTCAAGACAGCATTCTTTAAATAGTTGCATTACGTATAAATAGCTAAAATTTTGGCCATATATATACTGTTCTAAGTCTTATCTTGGAGTGCTCATAATTCATGTTGTTTAATTGGTGAAATAAGTAATATTGGGATAAAAGAAGTGACCATTTGCTTTCCCATGCCTTTGAGAATCTCATCTCCCATTCATGATGCTGAAGCCTAAAACATCTATGCCAGATAGGTGAACTGTTCAAAGAAGATGATTGCCTGAGTGTAAACTTTGAATCCCTACTGATGCCTTTTTCAAACCAAACCATTCTCTGATCACAATTCACCAATTACCTGCATTATTTCAACAAGTTGGCCAAGGTAAAATGTCTACATTACCACCAACTAGTGAACTTTTATTTAATTTAACTTTTCTTTTAAAACAATATTGTAATCCTTGTTATTTATTTCTTAAAATCTAATTTTGTAAACTGTCATAATGTCTATATGTTTTATTTTTAATCTATATTAAGATCTTTTTAAATTTTAGTGTGGCAATTTAGATTGAAATTTATTTTCTCTTATTGTGTTTTTATATTGGACTATTTTTATCATCGAATATATGTAAACAGGCAAAACTCTCCATACAGTAGTGCCACCCTATGACCACCAGAGTAATCAATGGATGCCAGAAGGCTTGTGCATAAAATCCCCATTTAGTGCCTATCCCTAGACTGGTTTGTGGCTTGTGGCCTTTGTCAGTGAGAAGCCTTGGATCTGATAACACTGCACCTAGATCTTTGGATCTAATGCAACCCTCCAGCAACCACCTTTTGTCTCTACTTAACTACAAAACTATGAGAATGAAATTGAAAACCAGTAATATTTTCAATCTAAGCTCAATAGCTTATACAGTTATATGGATCTGAACTCAGTTCAGCACCCATACATTTTGGTGTATTTGGCTCTTTAACAACCATAGCCATCACTATCCTATTAAGTGGGATTGGTGTTAAACCACTAAACATCACATGATCACCATCTCTTATGCTAGCACATAACTGTTATTAAACTGGCAAAACTCTCCATATAGTAGTGCCATCCTGTTCCAACCAGGGTAATCAATGGATTCCAGAAGGGTTGTACAGAAAATTCCTAATCCTGCCTTATAGGATAGTGGTGGCTATGGTTGTTAAAGAGCCAAAGGCACCAAAATGTATGGGGGCTGAACTGAGTTCAGACTCATAGGACTATATAAGCTATTGAGCTTAGATTGAAAATATTGTTTTCAATTTCATTCTCATAGTTTTGTAGTTAAGTAGAGATAAAAGGTGGCTGCTGGAGGGTTGCATTAGATCCTAAGATCTAGGTGCAGTGCTCTCATATTTAAGGCTCCTCACTGATGAAGACCACAAGTCAGAAACTAGTCTGGGCATATTGGATGAGTACGCTCTAGATGGGGATTTTATGCACAAGCCTTCTGGAATTCACTGATTACTCTGGTTGGCACAGGGTGGCACTACTGTATGGAGAGTTTTGCTTGTTTAATAACAGTTATGTGCTAGCATAGGAGATGGTGATCATGTAATATTTAGTAGTCTAATATATGTATTTAATGTCTTTATAAAAATTTAACTTTATTTAAATATTCTAAATATACAGTTGAATGTATTTGGAATATTTAAATAAAGTTAAATTTTTCTAAAGACATTTGATACATATATTAGATGATGGAAATAGTCCAATATAAAAATATAACTAGGATACCATCATCACAAACCTTCAGGAAAATATTATTTTCTCTTAGTTTGTTATTTTGATTTATTTAATATGCCAAGTCGGTATCCAACCCATGAGTAAAATCAAACCCCACTGCCCAATAGTTTTCTTCTATTAAATCGTTGGAGATGTAAATTTCTTTAAAGTTAATTAGTGTAAACTTGTTTATATAATGATGTTTACTTTTAAATGACAGGTAATGCTTTAATTCCTGTATTTAGCTACCCTCATTAATTATAAAGTAAATCCTTGTCTAAACATTGAAATATGTTTTGCCAATTTATGTACTTAAATCTCATCAGAAGTGAGTTTAATCTTCATTGTATCATCTGCCTATGTGTGATCTATGATTTTATTTTGTAATTAATATGTCAAGTTATATGTGCATTGATCGCTTATAGAAATGTAAGGAGATATTTTAGAAATGTGGGAGAAAGCAATCTATCCCCTTTAGTCTTTATATTTCTGATCCATTTTAGATTTTATTATGAATTATTTAAATTGCCTGTGGATGGTTTGTGTTTAGGCATTCCATTATGACAGGTAGCATATTATTTTAAACAAGTATTAATTTGTTTATCATAATTGTTAGTGGTACAAACTATCTATATATTATAGGCATTATTGGGATATCATTACAATCGTTTAGTTCATTGCATTTCTTGCTTTGCCATGCACTGTGGGATCTTTGGAAAGCCCGGACTCAATCCTCATCATCCCTCTTAAAGTAGATGCTTTTCCTACCAGGGATCTGATTTCAGGCACTTCTAATGTAGAAGTGTAGGAGAAAATACAGATAAACCATCCCAACATGCTAACTTGTGCCACTAATCTTCAGAGATTTGTTCATGACCATCGTTTTTGTGCAATTACAATAAAGCCACCCAGAGTGTTTTAAGTGATAATTCATATATACGATTGTAAATTGTAATGTAATACCGCCTTTATTATTTTTAATTTATTTATACACTTGCAATGCTATCTGTAAGCTGTAACTCTATGCTTTTTGCCACCCATTCTATTTAATTTTTTAGGTCAGATTATACAATTGCAGCTTATTTTAGGCTGAACCATCGTACTCCCACCATTTTGAGTGATCTCCCAAATCTGGTTGAAATATGATCATGCACGCTTTTAAAATCAGCATCATCAACTATTCTTATACATATAATGTTGTAATAAAATCTGTATACATAAATTCGAGATATTTTAAATGAGGAGTAAGCTATCCTAATTAATTTATTCTATAACCTTGGCATATTAACCGCACAAACCAATATAAATATATCTATAACCAACTATTTTATTCACTTTTTCCAAATGACTTATTGAATTAATCCATAGAAATGGCATGATTGTAAATTAATTATATTCAAATTTTTATCCACTTCTTCTCTCTCCCTCTATATTTTGCTTCTTTTTATATTTTAATATAAACTTTATTAACACTTCTTTAACACTTTAAGCAAATAATCTTCATTTATTTATATTCTGTCATAACTGCACCATCTGTTGTTTTTATTGCATGATTTATGATAAACACAAACTTGTAAAATATGTATTAAACCACTAATCATCACATGATCATCATTCTTTATGATCACCATTTTTTATTCTTAATCTGTCTTGTACTGAGTCACACTACTATATGGAGAGTTTAGCTTCTGTTATAAAAATATGTTTAAAATATTTATTAAACAAATATATAAATGGGTATTTACAATATATGCATAACTGTTATACCTTTGCCTAATACTGTTGTCTTGGTTTAGCATTTAGTTATCATGCAGTTTAATATAAAAGATTTCAGGTATCCCATCTAAGCTTACCTATCATTTCCAGCTTCATCATGACTTCTTGCCTCATGAATAGGTATAGTTAGTAATTCTAAGTGTTCTGTAACAATTTGCCCTATGTATAGTTATAATGACACTTCCATCTGTATTATAACAATTTGTTTCATGTCTGATCTAGGTTCTAGCATTGTACAGCTCTAATGTGAGCTTGTCTGACTGTTTAACCATGTTGTGGACAACATTTGCACCACTGTTCATATTTGGCAGCAAATTGTTGTTGTCTCCCCTTTATCTCCAACTGGATTGACTATTTACCCATCGAACTGATACTGCCATTGACCATGTGTTACATATCCACATATTTATTGGTCCATTCTGATGAATAATAAATCAGATCAAAATATGATGGAATCTGGACTACTTCATTAGTTAAAGGTAACTGGAGATATAATATATAGGCATGAGTATTTACATTCATAAAGTTATAAGATATTTTTACAAAAAATAATTTCTCATCATTCATATAGCTTTCTTTTAAATTAAAATTCAATCATTCTCTTTTAAAATAACATTAATTTATTCAAATTTAAATACACAGTTCGCTTATCTTATGAAGTTATATACGTATTGCTCCCCTTTCTAAATGAATTGTAGAATCAATTAATCATTATATATCTTTAATGTTAACAAAATTAGCAATACAGATATATTTTATTAACAATGTTTTAGCAATATATACAGATACTTTTATTTCTATAATATATTTTTTAATATTAGTGCTTACATTTGTTTGTTTTTATGTAAATTTATTTATATTTAAATAAAAATATTTAAACATGTAATCAAATGATCTGTATTCGTTGCTAAAATTTGAGTTATTTAAAATCAATAAAAAGAGACATTGAAATCTTAATTCTCATAAATTATGTTTTATTAATATAAAATAATGTAAAAATTATATAAAAGACTAAGGCGATAAAGGAAACATTAGAGTTTCACAATGAAATTGTTTGGGGAGGGGGGGGATTATAAACTAAATCCTCTAATGTAATTGGACATAACATATATCATAATTAATTCATGCTCTGCATATGTGGAAGTACTATCATTTTTTGGAGGCTGATATTCCATTTAACACTTTATGCAATAATTTAGCAAGGATTAACTTGATAATTGAAATCTTTTTCTAATCCCAGTTGAAAGCAAATTAATCCTAAATCCTAGTACTATTTTGTTCGTTTTTTTTTATCAAATCATGTGATTTATTTTTATTATGAGAAAAAGTCTTTAACTTTCTTACTATGTGAGACAAAGATCTTTAATTAGAGATTATGCTGTTTGATATTAGCATAACTACACCCTTCTATTACTATCTGTAGTGATATTTCATTAGATTTTTTTAAACAGCAAAATCGTGAACTAACAAATAATGATTCATTAATTTAAAAAATTGAAAGATGTTAGGTATGTCCCAATAATCAGCAACCTCACATAATTTAGTTCAGCCTTCATGAGATTTGATGGCTTTTGTTCTCCAGTTTTGAGATTGTTTGTGAGATTATTCAATGAGATTTTTGGAATAGCAAAAATTTTGATTTTTGTATAGTTTATTAAACATTCATGATTATTTTTACACAATAATTGAATAATAATTATTACAAAATTATGTATGACTATACTTGTCTTTTACATGTATATGTTTTATTTTTAAAAATAGAAGGTAACGAATTCTAGTGCATAGCTGGTATGGTGATTACACCTTGTGAAATTGGTCACTAATACCTTTATCAACCATATGACACGATGTTTTAAAATATTCTAAAAATTATAAATACAATTTTAACATTTAAAATAGAATTTTGCATTTATTCCTGCATTTCAAAAATAAATTTGAGTTGCCAAAGATTTCATTAATTTGCTAAAGTTACTTGCTTGACTGCTTCATCTTTCATAGTTTGAAATAAAGCTAGAGAAATGTGTTAAATGTAAATAGGATTCAAGTCTATTCTCATTTGTGTTTAGTTGTGTTGAGTCATGATGAAACTGATTTAAAAAAAGTTCACTGAAATTAATCTTGTTTTATCATACATCTGAATTTAGTGGCTTGAGTAAGTTATATAATAATCTTTATATTTTAGTTAAATAATGAGTTAATAGAGTATACTTAAGTTCTCCCATTCATAATTTTTGATTTTAAATGTAATTTTAATATATTTGCTGAAAGTATATTTTGATAAAATTTGCATTTAATTCTGAAATATACAAAAGTTGCTTTATGAAAACTAAAAAAATATATTTTCAATTACATCAAACATGACATTTTTGTTTTTCAAAAACTTAAGTTTTGGATACTAAAGGTAAAAATGGTGGTGGTCGAGAGTACTTTACAAGCAGTTGTCCTGGGTTAGTGGGTTTGCTTCCTGGCTGATGCTATGACACATGAGAAAGAAAAAAAGGTAAAAATGATGGAACTAATTTAAAAAGTATTAACCTTTTGAAATAAATATTATGTTTATACATTTATTAAAAAAAGAAATGCATATATCTAAGCATAATTTGTCCATAATATATTTCATTTAATTTTGAAAGATAAAAGTATAGTATTACCATTTATAAATCAAATCTATTTTTCTCTTTTATAGACTATTGTAATCTTATATAATGTTATGTACATTTCGTAGAAAAAAAATAGACTTTTGTATAACAAATTCTTTATTCTGCTTTTTATGTAGATATATATTCATAGCAATCTAAGTTTCTTTAGGGTTCATGGCTTTATGTTGCTATGAATGTGATATATCTATGTTGAAAGCATGCTTATCATAAATAAAGCATTTATTATACAAAATTCTACCTTTTCTGCTAAATGCATCCAACATTTATATAATTCTTTAACACTCATTGACTTTGAGATTAGTTGAAATGGTAACCAATTAATAAATATAAACTAATTAATAGCACTGGGCTACCTTTTGGCAAAACATTTCCAGAATCATAGTGCTGAATTAAATTATGCAGTACAGGAATGTTCATATAGTATGTAAATGAAGCAAAATATGCAATTAAGGCAATTAGATATTCAATTTTCCAGACAATGGAACACACAGTATGATAGTCCAGAAAAAAGAAAAATAGATTTGATTTACAAATGGTATAGTGCTATATAAAATAATATCTCACTATAAATGGTAATATTATATTTTTATCTTTCAAAATTAAATGAAATAAATTATGGACAAATTAGGTTTAATGCCACAGTGAAAATATATCTTATGATTAGATTTTGATTAATCTATTGTAGTGTCATCTTTGAATTGACTCATATGTTATACACTGACATACCTAAGCGACTCACCACAAAATGTTTTAGGTGCTAGTGTATCTGGATCAAGGAATACTATCTAAAATGTGGTAACATGTTTTGGATATTAACTTATAATGAAACAATATGCTATTATTTAAATTCCTTTATAAAAATGTTACTCAAACATTCGAAATAAGTGTGGTGCCATGAGATGCAAGAACATGTCCAAGTGCTTTGAAATAGTTTATAATGGCAGGGAAAGCAATAAAGACCATTCACAAAGGTACAAAACATGGCTTCATATTAATGTCATAACTCATAATCCAGAAATGATAATTGTGTTAAAATTTTGGGGGGTTAATAGTTACACTATGCTACTACTTAACACATTCATTGATTCAAAAATAGTGCTTCAGGTTGAAGAGGGAACTAGTCTAGTCCATTTTCACTGAGTCCCATTTTTGAAAGTGGTCAGTTTTCAAAGTGTTTATATTTATATTGTAACGGCATGCACATATTAATCCAAATAGAAGCTGTTTATTTATGTTTTTTAGTACTGCTGTAAAGTTTTTAAGAAATTGATCTAAAATTACATGAAATATAATATGTGATAATTATTATTATTATTTTGACTTAAAGCTTTTTTTCATAGAATTATTTCAAAGTAAATTCTTTTGTTCTTATCAAAATGGGTTTATTGATACTTTTTTAGCTGGAAAACAATGCGTTATTGATATTATAATTTTGTTTATTCATAAAATAAAACTGTGAATAATTTCTTTTTTATTTGTATAGTTAAAATATTTTAAACAAACAATTTTATTTCAGAACCTTTAAAGGTAAGAATATTGTCTGTATAACAAAAATATATGTATGTATGTATGTGAAAGAGAATATGTGCGATTAAATAGATGTTATACTATTTTAAAAAAGTATTTTATAGCTGAGACATCTTTTTAGCCGTATGTAAAGTAAAATATATTTTAATTTCACTAAATTAAGTATCCGTTTTCATAATGTTGATCATTTTTATTGATTTTTTATATAAAAAAAAATTTGTAATATATATTATTAATAAACATTACATTAAAAAAATGTGTATGCAAATTTTTTTTTTTTAAAAAAAAAAAGGTTATTCACTAGAAAAAAGGATTATTTAATTTCAAACATGCGGAAAATGTAATCAAAAACAATATTTATTTAGATTGTTTTATTGAAATGATTAATAATATTTAGAACAGCTCTAAAAAAGGCTATATAAATAAATAAGATTTAAAATTTATATTTACGCTAGCAATATCTTTAGATTAATAAATGATTAGTAATAATCACTAATATATTTATATAGTGGTTTATAATAAAGTTGTACGCGCGAAAAATTCGATCCTTATAAATCAAACTGTAATAATTTGATACTTATAAATACTAAGCCCAGGGGTAAGATATTGTGATCTAGTCTTAGTGATGAGTGGTGATTCAGCATGAAATTTGCTTCTTAAGGTTCATTTGTTTTTTCATATGTCTTTGTTCATATTTGTCAGGAAGGTGTGATGAAATAAATGTTTGAAATATATATATATGAAATTCAAATTTAAATGTATTTAAAAACGTGGATATGAAGCTAAATTATAACTTGAATTATGTAGATCCTAGTCATTTAAAAACAAGTGGATATTTCAGAATATGTACATAATGCGAGAGATTGGTCTGATCCTGGGCTGATGGATGGTGTGATTTGATAAACTAAGGTGCTTAATAAAAATAAAAAAATTGAAAACCTATATATGTTTTAAAATTGAGTTGAGTTTTAACTTTGATAAGAGTGCACTTTAAATATTTGCACTAAACTGTTTAAATAATCTGAGAAATTTCTGAGTGAAGTATTTAAGTAATAAATTGATCAAACAGAATTTGTCAAGCATTGGTGGTCGAGAGGTCAGCGACAGCTGTTTTACAAGCAGTTGTCCCGGGTTAGTGGGTTCGCTTCCCGGCTGATGCTATGACACATGAGAAAAAAAAAGAATCATTGATCTCAAATTTAAAAAAATAAATAAAATAAAACCTCTTTCTATATATACAGTATCTTGCTAAGTCCTACTAAAAATAATTTAAAGTCAGACAATTTATATGTATAAAACAATGCATTTATTTTTTATTAAGTTAAATGTTTTTTTCAAGCAGCAATATACATTTAAAATAATCAATCTTAAACAAAATAAGATCAAACCCTAATTCAAACAGTCAATAATATCTAAGCACAGATGGTCTGTCTATGTTTGAAATATATTTATTGATGGCAATGTGTGTGGCAATTTTATAGTGTATGTGTGAAAAATAGTCTCCACAATATTTCATATGTATAAAACACTATATTATCAATTTATATTCACAAAAAATTGAAATATACATGGAAATTTCGGTGTGATAATCTAGATAAAAAAATCCACTCACGATATAACTAAGATAACAACCAATAAAACCTAGTAAAATAAGAAGAAACACATTATATAGCAACAACAATAGTATTTATTTGAGCCATTTTAAGCTAAAAGACTTTTTTCTAACGTAATATGGAATGGTATATATACGTGAATTTGTAAATAGAACAATTTCTACTAATACATCATTAATCTTACAATGAATTATCCATACGCAATGATTTTTCATTGAAATTACAGATGTAAGAAATAAATATAAATAAAAATTTTTATGCAATAATGTAGATAAAATTTTAATCATGATGTAACCAAGACAACAACTAATTACAATTGCTAATGCAAGCCAAAAATTTATCATATCAAAATATTTCCACCTATATAAATAATAATCTTATAGTGTAATTTTCATTACACCACTCTTATGTAAGGTAAGGACTGATTTCTATCTGCTTTTAACACCTGTGGAGGGGTATAATCGTAAACATACAGCCAAAAACAATGTGAAAAAGTTGCATGATCTCCCAAGATTCATATTTCATGATGATCTAGTACTCATCAGTTGGCCAGATAACAATCTATACATATTTTTATGATTGTTCAGTATATGTAGATAGCCAATTATTACAGTTTAATGAATAAGAGTCAAACTTACCACCCTCACAACTTTGACACAAACCACTTAATAGAAGTATATTAATAATTTGTATTATTCATTCATTAACTTAGAGATTATCCATTT
The DNA here is from genome assembly GCA_028023455.1 of Epiperipatus broadwayi. Lineage (NCBI taxonomy): Eukaryota > Metazoa > Onychophora > Udeonychophora > Euonychophora > Peripatidae > Epiperipatus > Epiperipatus broadwayi. The sequence goes on from JAQFVV010012424.1 coordinate 9,530,108, forward strand.
AATGAACAATATTTTTGTAATATAATTTTCACTGTATCACTCTTATATAAGGTAGGGACTGGTCTCTATCTGCTTTTAACATCTTGTGGAGGATTGTAATCATAAACATATGACCAAAGACATTTCCACCTATAATTTGATGACGTTTTTTAAAACTTAATGTACACAATGTATTGTGAGAGGGACTTGACCTCTAATGAGAAATTAGAAAAAATTGTTATACTTCAAATACTCATATTCATGTAGTATTTATATTTAACTACTAACTCTTATAATAATATTTAGATTAATGGTGACTGAGACAAATCTATTATTTGGTTGGAAGATCTCGTAGCTTCAACTTGCACTACTAGACATAATTGGTTGTTGCCTTGGATACATCATAGTAGAAACTTTTATCTAGATTAGTATTATGAGAATCTTAGTATATATGTTTTAGTTAGATGGATTTATCTTTAGTACATATGTTTTAATTAGTTGGATTTAATAAACTTGAGGTATCATAGTTAAATATAAATTTAATTTTATTACTATATTTGTCTTTTACTGAAATATATCCAGAGTTCCATCTTTCATCTTCAACAATATTTATAATGTATATTCTCTTTTTTATCTTTATTGTGCCATATTCTTTGCATTATTTTTTTATGTAGCTAAATTATATTTACTCATGGTAACAGTTCTATATAACTTCTATATAAGAGAAAGGTGTCATAAATTATTGTTCTTATTATAAGAACACTATTTTGCTGGTAGGTGATTTTATTTCTGAAAGCAGTCAATATGTTGCTAAGAAAGAGACAACAATACTCCCCAATACTGTTGACTTTTATGTCACCGCTAGATTAAGTATATTTAGATATTTAGTTGCTGATATTATAAGGAAATGCAATATTGGATGCCGCAATTAGATAAACACAACTGAAATATGTGGATTATAACTTATAGAAAACTTGACATTCTTAGGAAATATTCAAATAAACTCAAATGAGCATATAATCTATTATCCACGGTAAAGACAGAAACAGTCATGTGTCTTTTATACATCAGATAAAATATTGCAGGAAGTTCAGATAGTATTTATAGAATATAATCTTATAAATAATAAATAAATGTCAGTTCTCTTTCAAGGACTCTACTTAAGTTTAATATAAGATAAATATATTCTGTCAAAAATCAAATAAGTGCAGAATAAACTAAAACTGTTTATGATCAGTCACTGATAAAATTTGACAAATTTTTAGTTTAAAAATACCTTAAGTCATTAGTAAGTGGGATTCCAAAGTTGGGAATGGCAAGAAAAAAATGTGTTGTTCCATATGGATCTGAGAGGATTAAAGAAGAATAAATAATATTGTTTTTGTGCATTGACTGACTTTCCCTCCATTATATTATTTTAAAGAACATAAAATGTTAATAATAACAGACGTCAGCATTCATGGTTAGAGTTTTCAGTAATCACATTGTGACATCCATCATGGAAGATTTCAGATTTAATTAAACTTAAGAGTAAATTGAGCTATCATATTTCTCATATGTAAACTTTGAGTAACACTGCAAAGGAGCAAAAAAATCTTATCTAGAAACCTACATAACATCCTCATTAGCAATAATTATAATTACTTTCTTATTTGCACTTAATTTATGCAATTTGTTTTTTATTTCAAAATCTCTAGCCAGTGGTTTCAACTATTCTACAGTTTTCTTCAGAGTCTATATTATATTTAATAAAAAGACATTAAACATCTAAGTTTAATACATAAAATGCATTTATTATTTCCAAATCCATGCTGAAAGTAAATCACATGTTTTATGTTCTTTGCTAAAAGCAATTTAAGTTATTAAAACTTCACATGAACATTTCATGTTTACACAAGCTGTTAAAGCAGTAGCTATTCTCTCCATACAGTAATCCTCACTGAGGAATAGCCATAGTAACCAATGGATGCTAGGTTTGTGCATCAAAATCTCCATCTAGTGCCTACTCACACACTTTCTCTAGACTATTTTCTAGTTGTGGCCTTCATCAGATCCAAGGCTCCTTACTGATTTAAGTCAGAAACTAGTTTGTGGATATTGAATGAGTAGGCACTACATATAGATTTTGAGAGATAAACCTTCTAGCAATCCATTGATTATTTGCACTGGGTGGCACTACTGAAGGGAGACAGTTGCTACTGCATGATTTAAGTTCTGAGAAAGGTTATATGACAATCAGAATTGCCAGCTTAGATTTAAAAATTAAGTGTGTATAGAAAGGGACTTTTATTGTTAACATTTATATTTACTGTAATAGAGCATGTTCAAAAACATAGAAAGAAGATGGAATATTTTATTAACATAGTTATTAAAACAAGAATAGTTTTCCATTCTGGTGCTGCCATCTAGCATAAGCCTTAAGTAATGAGTGTCTAAGTTGGAAGTTTGTTGATTTTTTGTTATTATTAACATTTTTAAAACTGATAGTACTAAAATATAGTTACCAAATGCATTCTTTCTAATTTTGCATCCAGGCCTCATTGGTAAAGGGAAATGTTCAAAAACAAGTCCGAGAATAAGAATTTACTGATTATGGATGTTGGATTTGATATGCATCTGGTAATCACTGATTTTTAAAAAAACTTATACTAGATGGTGCTAGGATGGAAGCTGCTATTTATTATCTTATTTAAACTGATAGTTTGAATAATTCCCTTTTTTTATTAACATATGTATTACTCTTAGAAATAGCATTAGAAATATAGCTAAAGATAAGATTGTAACTAATAAAAAGCAGGAACTTTGAATAAAAATGATGAACTAATCAAAAAGAGGGTTTCTGACTAAAATGGAGCAGCCAGAAAAATCAAAATGGATTTCAGATTACACAGAGGTAAACAGAAGAAAATTTTAAAAAAAATTTAAAAAATCATTTAATGAATAAAAAATAAACAGCATTTGGAAAAACTAAAGACTACTATTATAATAAATTTATGAAGACATATTAAAAAACAATATAAAAATGGCAAAATGAGAACTTTCTTTCACATTAGTTCATGGGACCAAAGGAAACAATTGTCCATATTTGCAGTTTACTGAAAAATATCAATGGTCAGAATACATCCAAAATAACAAAAGTCAGGTGCAATTCAAATGAATATCAAAATGCTAATAATAATATACATTGATTATTCAGAATAGTATTGATAGAGTGCTGGATTTGAGAACTAAAAATGTCCACATTGAATTCAACCAATCATATCTGTATTTCATGCATTACATGTTGTACCAAACAATTAACCAATTTGTATTCTGAATCAAAACATTGCCAATTATAAAAAAAAAAATCAGATTTACATTAAGATATCTCTGTGACAAAGTAATGCCACTAGAATTTATGGCAATGAATCATAAAGTTTTCAAAAAAGTGAAGAAGAATGATTAAAAACTGAGTAGATTATAACAGTTAACATAATAAAGTCATGAATGGTTTTGTAGATTAGAAAAAAATGTTTTGTGTTTCTAACACTAAAAAAAGGATCTTAAACAGGTACATAAATTATCACCAATATATTTTAGGCAATACGAAAAAAGTATTCTCTAAATATCATACAACACATATTAAAGTGTGAAATAAACTTTAGTTTTAAAAAACATCCCTAATAAAATATGTTACAAGAATAAAAAGTCTAGAAAATAAAATTCTGTGGATGCATTTATAGGTATTGAATATATAAATGAATAGGAAGATAGGTCAGCAGACAGGAGATAGACAGTCAGTCATATAGATAGACAAACAGACAGACAGACATAGATAGGTAGAAATATAGAAATGTAGGTAGGTAGATATATAGTGCAGATATATAGTTTGGATGGGTAGGTGGGAGGACAGACAGATAGACAATATATTGATCAATAGACAAATAAACAGATATATAAAGGCAGATAGATAGAGACAGATAGATAGTTGAAGCAGCTTTTAAACTATCCACTATAGGGCAACTCTCATTCCAACAGTTCACCTCAGAAAGACATTCAAAAATAGGACAGTTTTCATTAGGCTTTCAATTTACAAATGTTAGGAGCTTGAGTATTTTCACTTGTTTCACTTTCTAGCTGTAAATAACTAAATAGCTATTCACCAATCAATATTGGATGATTATTTTGCTAATCTATGTACTGGCTACCTGAAATAATATGCATAACAGATAAGTAGAATTTCATAACCCTATTAATCTAAATAATTAATCTGCCCTCTAGTTCTAGTGTTAGATAACTTTTTTCAAAGAAGAAAACAATATTTCGTTAATATTTATAGAAAATTTTATTTTAAACAACTTCAGCCAGAGAAAAAAATGATTGATTACCTAAATTATTTATGGGATCTTAATTTAAATTGGCTCATAATTACTTTACAATACAGAGCTATTTCTATTCATTTTAAAACTCTGTAAAACATTATAAATATATAATGAATTATTACAAAAAATATCTAACACTACAGATAGAGGGCAACTAATTTGCTTGAAAAGTCAACTCACATCTATATACAGGCAATGTAATTATCCCTTGTTACATATTTATTATTAAAATATTGTTTGACAGAATTTTAAAATAAGTAGAAATATCCTTACTCTGTAAATTAAAATCTCAGTCAATTTAAAATTCCTTACATATCTTGGCTAATCAGACATTCATCATCTGATGGAAGTTATTTAAAATAACATTGCATCTAGATGGCAACTCAATTATTAAAATTAACAACATTTGAAAAATCAATTTGTCTGTAATATATATAGGCAATGTAATTGTCCACTAGATAATGCCTACTTTTATGTATCATTAAAAATACAATTTTGCTCACCATTAAGACCAATTTCTAATTATTATTGTATATAACTATATACTACAACATGCCAACTGAATTAATACTACAAAAGAACAAATTAAATCCTTGCATTAGAATGTGTTTTATTAAAACATAAATCAACAAGTCCCAACTTGTTTTAGAACTCTAAATATATTCCAAACAATAAATGTTAGGAAAGTCCATCAACAAGCCATAAATGTACATTATACTGAGAGTTTGGGAATATTTTTAATTTTCAAAACACAAGACTATTTAAATAAATATATTTTGAAAACACATTTTTGTAAAGCTAAAAATAAATTTTAATATTTATTTTCTCAATCTTAAATATATTGAATTATTAAAAGTAGGATATTATATCCATTAAAATATATAAAGAAAATGTGTTTTACCAATCTCAAAATAGTATCAGATACAGTCATGTTGGTATCTCAAACAATTGGACTAATGCTACAACTAAGAAAAAGAAATTGTATAAAATATGTTTCATCAAAAAACATTTCACCAAACTATTAATTACATTAGGATTCTAAAGACTTGCTTACCCAAAACCCATGTTGATCACAACTTTAATGTACATTACACTTTGGAAGTTTAAAGAATGCAGATTCATAAATTGCTATTTCAAACATCACATACATACAAACATAAGGTGTGTGATGTTTGAAATAGTTATTTATAGAGATAGATATGAAATTAAATGCAAGCATTTCAATTGCTTTTTTTTTTTTGGTATTTTTTAATATTAAAAATTTAGATTACAAAATCTAAAATTTATAAGTAAATAATATACTTTTATATAATTTATTTTTTTATTTTTTTTTAATTGAAGATCTCAATTCTAAGCAATGTTTCACATCATATTTATTTGTCTTGTGCTTGTTAGCAAAATAAGTGTAGAAGTGAATTCTTATGAACTTCATAAAGATTGTTCTTATGCCGGCATGAGAGTAAGTACTTTTAAATAGCAAAATAATTTAACAGCATTCATTAAAGTTTTTATTTAATTTTATTATTAAGAAAGTAAATAAATATATTTGATATTTTGATATTATTTCTGCTATGAAGTATTACTTTGATGTCGTATTATTTTAAATTTGCAATATGTTTAAAATAATGCCTTCAAGGAATGTGCAAACTTAATTGATAAAATTTGTCTGCAGATCCCATGGAGGAATTATTTTAAACATATCTCAAACTTTGAATCATATGTCACCAGGAGTAATACTCATAGCACATCTAATATGAAAGTTCAAATATAAAAAAGATAATGAAGACATATACACATTATGGAAAAAGGAAAAAAAGATATTATGATACTGACATGTATGTGTCAATTTAAATCAATTCTCCAACAGATTTGGTAAGCAAAACTGGGTTTATTATCGATTTAATACAAAAAATAATGTATAACTATTAGTTACTTTCTAAGAAAATTTAACTTAGTTAAACTCTACTGCTGTCTACATATTCACACATTCCAACAGGTCACGTTCTCAAGTATTCAACTTGATTAGCAATAGCAGTGACATTACATGTACTAAATAAAATAGATACATGTAAGTTGTACCTTTTTGGTATGATACTAAGCATTGTCAAAGCCATTCTTATCCCTTCTAGCATACTATAGTGCTTTGTGCCATCACATTCGATGTGTAATAGCTAGAGAGACCAGACATTCCGATTTTTCAGGATTTCTCTCTATTTTTGATTAAATGTCCCAGTGTCAGCAAAATGTCTTTTTAGGACCATTGTATGACCCAATTTTTAAATACTCATAATTATTGTTTGCCTTATATAAATAATTCATTGCAAAAATGACAGTTTTTTGGCCTTCACTGTCCATTTCAGTATCTACAGTAATATTATAAAAACTTCAGACAAATTCCAACACCAAAACAAAGATCACTATTACATTATATGGCCAAATTCTCAAGCTAGACACATTTTCACATCCAACCTTGCCTTGGAGCATTCACGGTTTGATTTTTGTAGGCTAAAATTTGAATTGCGCTTTCACCTGCTTTGATTGACAGTGTAGTTTTATTAGTTCTTTGTTGATATTAATTTTCTATAGTGATAAAATTAATAGGAATATTAATAACCCTAAACAATAGACAACATGACAAAGAGGAAATGTATTTACAATGATGAATATGCACAGAGGTTTTATAAAAAAATGGTCACATGCCATAAAAATGATTGGTTGTTATGTTCCGATTTTTGATCGAACCAGTTTAGTCTCATTATATCCCGATTTTTGATCGAACCAGTTTAGTCACCCTAGTAAAAGCAAACTTCAAATCTAAAAAAAAACATTTACTTTCCAATGATGGAAAGATATATTCATTATGAAAAAAAAAAAGAAAATAGGAAAAAGAACTCTGAAACGTTTTTTAAATGACAACTTGTAACAAAGTTTTAGATTTCTGTTTTTTTTTTAACCTTAAAAAAAATGGCAAACTGAAAGTTTAACCTTATATTTTAATTATCTTTTTAAAAACAACTCCACAAATATAACAATGTTTAACTATAAATGTATATAAAATTTAGCAAAAAACAAAACACAAATATAACAACTTTTGCTGAATTTTTTTAAATAAAATAAAAAATACACACAAATAACATGATACATTTACTGCACGTTTAACGTTATATTTTAAATATTTAAAAAAAAAAACAGTCACAAAGTTTTAGCAAAACAAAAATTAAATACAAATGTATAAAGTAAATGTATATTTAAATACAAAATGGTATAATTTACAAAAGATGGCAAGAGATGTATTCTGGGGGGGGGGGGGATACTATGGCAGTGTGAACCATTTAATATTTTCTAAAATAAAAAGGAAATGGTCAGTTTATTTGATATGGATTAGTCAAGTCATATCAGGATTAGGTTGCCATAACATAACTGGAAACTTTGAATAACAATTACAGGATGAAAAAGTCACCAGAGATCACAGCAGGAATAATACCAAAGTACCACATTGTTAGTACTATTAATTAAAGTTTTTTATTTTAATTTTAAAAACAAAATTTAATTATAAAAATGAAAATTATTTAGTAAAGTTTATGATTAATACAATACATTTTTAATTATTATTAAATATATCTTTGCTTAAAATTCATCTTATAAATCTATATAAATGTTAAGTTTCTGTCTGAAGATCGAATAAAGTCCCATAAAATTTTAAAAAGAACTCAAAACTTTGCTGTTATAAGCTAAATTTTCTGCATCTATTTCTATAACAAATTTATTATGATCTTATCTTATAAAGTGAATTCTGCCACATGATTTGATGCAGTGACTGCCATTAAGATCTAAGGATCACACCAATGTGCAAATGATAAAGTCATTCGATAATTATTTTTATTCGTAAAGTTTTATGTTTTTCTATAACAGTGTATTCCAAATTTATTTTATTATGCAATATTTTTACAAATCCTAAAATTTTAACAGAATACTTTGGTTTTTGTAATAAAAAGATAGGTTTGTTTTTCAGTTTTAATAACAAATATCGTAAATAAGTATAAGAGTTAAAAAACAAAATAAACATTTATTTCAAAATTTTAGTTATTTAAAACAGAACTCTTGAAAATAATGAACAATAACAAAAACAAATAGCAATAAATAATAATAATGTTTTTAATAAGGTATTTATTTATATAGTGCTATGTTAATAAATTGTAATTGTAAATTAGCGATTAGGCTAGTGCACATGGCTTACAGATTTTAAACTGTATATAAATGGATACACTGATTCCCAAACACAAGATAAAGTCTTTATGAAAAGATAAAATGAATCATCTATATTTTCAACCCAAACGTTTAAGTATGGGCCAATCTTAAGTGTTTGGAGATGAGAGTATTCACTTATATATAGTTTAAAATCTGTAAAGGGCAAGTGCATTAGCCTAATCACTAATTTACATTTACAATTTATTAACATAGTGCTATATAAATAAATACCTTATTATATATATGTTTAACTTCAACTAAGAATGGTGTATAGTAAATTTTAAATAATTTTGCAAACGTCATTCATTCAAGCATTTAATTCAAGTAATTTAATTTGACTGCTTAATATCTTCACGCTCTCATCTTCAAACACTTAACATTGGCCCATACTGAAATGTTTGGCTTGAAAAGATAAATGATTTATTCTATCTTTTCATAAAGACTTTATCTTGTGTTTGAGAATGAGAGTATTCATTTATATATAGTTTAAAATCTGTAAAGCCATGTGCATTAGCCTAATAACATTTTTAATGACTTGGATATTTTGGGGTCTTTAGCCTAATAACATTTTTAATGACTTGGATATTTTGGGGTCTTTCTTTAAATTGCAAATTCCTTTAATGTCATGGAACTCTTATTGACCTTCTATGAAATATCAGTATTCCACAGAACATAGTTTGGGAATTGCTGCTCTATAATAATTAAAAATACAATGTATGGAGAATTATTCCAAAATCCAGTAGAATTTAAATATAAATTTCAGAATGGCAAAAACTTCACCTACATGTTGCTGTGCAGTCACTCTCAGCATATGCACCGTGAAAGTCACATGATCAAACAATGCAGCACTTAATTATTATTATTATTAGGTAGGTAGATAGGTAGGTATGTAGATAGATAGGTACCGTAGGTAGGTAGGTAGATAGATAGATAGATAGATAGATAGATAGATAGATAGATAGATAGATAGATAGATAGATAGATAGATAGATAGATAGATGGATGGATGGATGGATGGATAGATGGATGGATGGATGGATAGATAGATAGATAGATAGATAGATAGATAGATAGATAGATAGATAGATAGATAGATAGATAGATAGATAGATAGATAGATAGATAGATAGATAGATAGATAGATAGATAGATAGATAGATAGATAGATAGATAGATAGATAGATAGATGTATTTATGTGCATTCATATAGGGGAAAATTTAAAGATGGAAAAATAGAAAAAAAGTAGTATTTTAGACACCAAATAATATTTAATTACATTTTGAATTACAAGTGTCAAACTAACTCTCGATATATAGTTATTTAATATAGATATTTTTCATATAATAGAAATATATATGAGAAATGGTGAACAGGACCAACTGATGAGGACTGGTTCAGCACGAAATGCATCTTGGGGGTCATTTGTCTTTTATTGTATCTTTATTAATATGAATTTAAAAGATTATGTAGTAGTATTGAGGTTATTAAATATATAAATAAATTATATTTAATATATATATACTTATGGGAATATATCTATTTTGAGACAAGTCAGGATTGTGTTTAAACAAAGTTTTAGTTTAAAAGTACGTAAATTGAAGAAAGACAGAATACCGAACAAAAGGAATTTAAATTCATTATGTATCCTCATAATTAGATATCGTTAAAAATTGTACGATGTTAAAATTATATATCATAAATGTGTGTTTTGCGCTATCCATATGTGTAGCACATGCTGTATGTGAATGGATAATTTTTTTGTATAATTGTTTTTTAATCAAATTATTTAAAGATAGAATCAAAGTAATTATTCTTATGTGAGGGAGGAGGTTATTTAAAATCAGGGGAAAATGAAAAAAAAAATTATTTGATCTTTACTTCAATTTTTAAAATTATGATGTCAAAAAACCTACATGGATTAGGGATTAAATAGGAAAAGGCTTTAAACTTTATCATATGCGCCTTCAACATTTATAATAGTCAAACGATCTTTTTTTTTAACTATAGAGAACTATTATAAATGTTGAAGGCGCATATGATAAAGGTTACAGCATTTCCTATGCGCTTAACAAATAATCAGAATGTTACATGTATTAAAAATATATATGTGGGTCTGTGTGTAAGTATATATACAATATACAATTTCAGATTTGTCAAATATTGCATGAATATTTCATCTAGTTATAGTATCCATATTCTGTAACAAGAAGTATCGTTTTTCATCTAATGATCAGACCAAAACATCGGTGCGCCATTTTTGATCATGAAAATATTTGATTTAGCATTTATAGTCGTTATAAAATATTGACTTTCATAAAATTGGTTATTTTCTAAATAATAACATTTTGTAGACAATTTTTTTTTCCAGTTTAATCATGATTATTGTTTAATCATCTAGTTCACTTTTTATTTTATTAAATCAGTAATATAGACACAAATAATAATAATGTCATCAATTAATGAATTGGAAATAAAAATAGTTAAAAAGAAGAATAATTAATCAAGAAATAATATATTATTATAGATATTTTGATAACACTTTAATAATTGGTAACAAAAGTGCTATAAATAATATTTATAAAGAATTTAATAATAATAATAATAATAATAATAATAATATATAACGTTTACGAAAATGAAATTGAAATAAAACATTTAGGTATAGAGATTAGTATAAATAATGATAACAAAATTATATTAAAACATTTTATTAAAGAAGATAAATTAAGAAAGATAATTTCTATAGATTCATAACAGGCATGGATACAAAAGATCGCAGTGATTAAAAAAATTAAAAATAAAAGTGATAGATATAACACAGATAAAAATAGAGCTATTTTTACAAAAGAAACAATTTATTGAATTATACATCATTTATGGATATAACCCTAAGAGGATTGAAAATATATTTTTTTAATTATAAACCACCTAATTTAAATATTAATAATAATTATTATAAATAATAATAGCAGATCTAAGAATAATAAAAAATGGATAAAACATTAATATTTTCCTAAAATTTATTATTCATTTCTAAAAAGTAAAAATTATATAGATAAAAACTTAACCTAGGATGGTCAATAGTAAAAATCTTGACAAATTAATAAGTAATTATAAAAAGAAAATTGTATATACAATTATTTCTGCAAACTACTGTATGGTTTACTATGGACATAAAGAGAAACAATTAGATGAAAGTGCAAAAGAACATAATCATGCTAGTAATAGAAGAGATTAGAGTTCTGCCTTATATATTCATTATTTAAAATATGGACATAAATTAGATTGGGTAAAAAAATTAAAAAAATCTTTAAATTATATTAAGGAACCTAATAGAAAAAAAAAATGAAACCAATTACATTAATTATAACAAAAATAATTGTAAAATATATATAAAACATTAATTAATTCGACTAATAATTGGCTAATGATAAATGAATGGAAGGTTATATAATATACATTTATACCAAGTTTTTTTATGCTTTAAAAATATTGTATAATTTTAATAAGTTTTAGCTAACTTTATAAAAATCAGATGGATGTAGCTATATATGCAATGTAGATTGTAATTGTAAATTAGTTAAAGCACATTGAAAAGAGCAAAAATTAATATTTGCTGAAAAGAGCTTTTATGTGTATGATTATTATATATATTATTGATGGTATATAAAGATATATTATATTATATAATTTATTTATATATAGACACAATATATTTTAATAATCTTAGTTATAAAAAAATAGAAATTGTTTTAGATTTAAAGACAAAAATGTGGTATATGTGGTATATAATGAATACAATTCTTGAATTATCAGCTTGAAATAATGAATTATATAATATTTTGGAAAATATCACTAGATAAATTAATTGCTAACTACTGTTTAAAATTGCATCATTTTAAACTTGTACATATATTTATGTAAGATATACTTAAAACCTCCATACAATCACACATTCTTGAAACACAGAAATAAAATTATTTGGAGAATACAAGTAATCTCTAGGATGTGTATTTACATGCTGAACCAGAACTGCATCAATTTACCCCAACACAATCTTTTACCAATGACTTAATCATTTTTGTTAATATTTGGACAAGTGATAATGTCTAGTTTAAAAAAATGATTCATAATAATCATTGGTATATCTATCTAAAATATGTAGTGTCAAAGTTGTGAGAGCAGAAAGTTTGATACTTATAAATCAACGTAAAATAATAATATACATATTTTTGCATGTTTGTGCTTCTATCTTTTTTATATAACTTTTAGTGCGAAAGTGCAGCTGATTGTTGTGAATCATTGCACTGTTCTTATTTACCAGTTACAAAATATCACATATGTAAGTATATATATTTATATTTCTGCAAAAATATATTTTTATCTGATTGTTTATTTTACATTACTACAGTATTTGTATTTTTATGTGGGTCTATGATAATAATAATAATAATAATAATAATAATAATAATAATAATAATAATAATAATAATAATAATAATAATAATAATAATAATAATAATAATAATAATAATAATAATAATAATAATAATAATAATAATAATAATAATAATAATAATAATAATAATAATAATAATAATAATAATAATAATAATAATAATAATAATAATAATAATAATAATAATAATAATAATAATAATAATAATAATAATAATAATAATAATAATAATAATAATAATAATAATAATAATAATAATAATAATAATAATAATAATAATAATAATAATAATAATAATAATAATAATAATAATAATAATAATAATAATAATAATAATAATAATAATAATAATAAAGATCTTTACTGTGACAAAAATAACTGCAAACTAGTGAATCACATTAAATAATATATTAATCAGTGTAAAAAATAAATAATTAGAATTTACGAATAATCTATATAAATCAATACTAGTATATTGTAAATACCAAACTTTAAGATGTAATTAAAGGGATTTAAACTCAGACTTTCAAGCTTTCTTCATTTATCCACTCCATTTTATATAACCAATACACATGACCACACTCATGTGGAAAGGATAATTATGCTGAACCAGCACTCATCAGTTGGTCCAGCTCATCACCTCCCACTCATATATAATCAATGCTCAGTTTGTATTAAGATTGCAAATCTTCAAACTTTAATGGACAGACTTCAATCTTCTCCATCCTCCAACTCTTCATCCATCCATTACCATTGATAATCTGATGATGGACAATTGGCATCAACAAGGGTTTGATCATTTTATCATCAGATTTCCAGTGGTATGCATGGCTGAAGAGTTGTAGGGTAGAGAAGATTGAAGTCTGTCCATTAAAGTTTGAAGATTTGCTGTCTTAATATAAACCGAGCACTGGTTATATATATGTGGGAGGGGGTGATGATCTGGACCAACTGATGAGTGCTGTTTCATTAAGGAATACATATATTAGAAATCATTTATCTTTTTCACATGTGTGTGGTCATATATATAGGTTATATAAGATGGAGTGGATAGCTGAAGAAAGATTTGCTCTTCAAATAATTTATATCTAAACTTTTAAATATAAATTGTTCCCTGAATATTGATCTGATTATAACTTTATACACTTTACATTTCAAAGAAGTTTACCTAATTTAAATGACTACTCGGTGCAAGTGAATTACATTTGTACACTACTAATCCTAATAAATGTAATTACAAAATAATTATTAAATATATCCAATTACATCAATAACTATAGATGCAATCGTTTATTAAACTAATTGGTAATGGAAACATGCAGTGAATGTTATGGATTATCATTTATAGTTTAGGTTTAATTTTATAATTTAATATTTGCAGCATGTCCATATGGGAGCTTCTACTCGAGATTTATTCCGTGTATATATTCACTTGTAGTTAATATTAGCATTGTACCGATATTTCAATTGAATCCTAATAATCATCGCATTATACAGTAGGTAAATATCATTAAAGAATGTTGTAGAGATCAGCAACCTTGATGGTCTTTATTACCTAAAGATGGTACCGAAATAAATTGAAATCTATGTTGAAACTCTCGGAAGGCTTCATTTTAATATATATATATATATTGTAGATATATGACTCATTTCACATACATACATATTATTTAATTAAAAAAAAAAAATTCTTTTATATATATATATAGATTTATGTGTACGTATATTGTATGTGTAATATATAGTTGATAAATTAATAAGTGGTGAATGGATATAATGTTGTAAGAAATGATATTTTAATATGTTATTTTTCTTATTAAATAATTAATATATTCAGTTATTTAGTTTTATTTTTGGTTAAAATAAAGCAGATCAGAAAGAAAGTGTCAAATAAAGTGATCTAGATAAGAGATTGAGATTTGAAAATGTACACGTGCAAAAGAGTGTGAAAGAATGGGAACGTCTGTTTAAACATAAAACGTTTTTAACACCTATTTGTAATGACTATAGATTGCCAGCTTTATTGTTTGTTATCTGTATCTAAGGTTATTTTTATAAAGGGGTTGCTTTGATGTAATAAAGCGTGATTATTAATTTTCTTGTAAAATCGCGATAGTACATCAACTTGTCAAACTCTGATTTTTTGTCTTTTATCTCAAGATAAGATATGCAGGTGGTCAGTTTCTTTTGACCAAAGATTCGCAATAAAAATGAATAAAATGTTTAAAGGACACTCAGTATGATTATTTTAGAGAGATAGACAGTCACTCAGTATCATTATTATTAAGGAGAGATGTAATTATTAAACAGAGATGTAACTCTCACTCAATTTTTTCCTCGTTATTAATGTTGATAAGGAAAAAAAAAAGAAAAGTAGGCGATTTGATTTTTTTTTACTCTTTAAAAATTGAACAAGGGAAAAGAAGGAAAAGACTCTTGTATAAAGTCAAAATAGACGAAGATGTGCGGATATACAAGTAATCTCCAGAAATATTAATATTGAAAAAAGAGGGAAAATGGAACAAAATTGAATTTATAAGAAGTTATTGACAATTCTATGAAATGAGATTAACATATTTTTCTGAGTATAATACCATGACTCTGCATTGCTAAACCATTTTTTTCTGCTTCCTGATTAATACAGAATGAGTTAAAATCACTAATCTACTGTGGTCTCATATACCAATCAAATAATAACCAACAAAATGAAAGAGTTTGAAGCCAACCACACAAGCTATATGAAATTCTTCTTTTCTGGCTCCTGGTCTATTAAAGGCTCATTACCTTTGGATGAATGGAGAAGAGGAAGGAAGAGGAAGAGAAAATGTATAAAATCCATATATAGCCAAGTTTGAAGCCATGAATCAAATTTTTGTTAAAGTTTACCTCAGTCATCTAAAGTGTCTACAGCGATTATTTTTTTAAAAATGGGAGAGACAAGCAAATCCACCAGTACATACTTATTAAAAAGTATTTATAATAGCTCTTTTTAAAATGGTAGAAGGAAGCCAATCAACAATAAATAATTTTAGAATTAAAGAAACAAGCAAGTCAATTGATTCATGTTTATCTTAACAGTATCTGCAATAACTTTCTTTTTTATGGAGCAAAGACAAGCAGTCTGAAAATTCAAACTCAGGACATTTATAAGAAGTAAAAGTGATCGGGTAACTATGAACTTTCTTTAACAGATTTTTATTCTTACTTATTAAAAGTAAACCTTAATTTACTGGTCAAAGCAATTTTCTTTTTTGATACAGAAACATTAAAGACTTGTTTATCTATAGTTATTTGCAATATCTCACAACATAGCACAAACATAGTTTAAATCTTTAAACTTAAATTTTTCATTATTTTTTTATTATTTTTTTTTATTATATATTGTAATGTTGAAATGTTGTTTTTTTTTAATTGTTCTTCAGTTGTTAATGATAATGAGCAACCTATAAATATATGCATTTATAATGTTTTTTTATTTTTATTTTATCTTGTTGCATATTAAAATTAATATCCTGTATTTATTTTCTTTTGCTAAAAGGTTGCAAAAATATTTTTATATATGTAATTTGTGGGTATACATTTTAAACATATATGTTAACATTACCGAATGTGTGCATGTGTAACTGCTTATACAAACATGTCAAGGAATAGGTTATATATAAATAGTTTAGGTGTGAGAAATTATAGAGCAAGGCTTACATATGAATGGAAGTGAAATAAAACACACAGGATACATATGAAATTTATTTTATGATATAATAAGTTAGGAAAGACTTAAGTAAGCATTCCATAAAATGTATTTTTTTAAGCCAGCTTATTTTAAAATATCCAGAAATGACAAACCTATATATTAAGTTTATTTGCTTGTGCTTATATAAATTTTTATATTAATTTTTGTATTGAATTAATGTAATAATAAGCCATTTATTTAATTATTGATTTGATTTTAAAGAAAGAAAGAAAGAGTAATAGTATTAATAAAATATAATTATATATATCTTAATTGGTTTTCCGAGTTCTTATTAAAAAAATATTGTTGTGTTTTTCTTGTCTTGATTCTATCATTTTAATTCATCATCATTGCTCGCAGTTATTAGGTATTATCATTCGTTAATATTGAGCAATCACTTGCTAATATTAAGCGCTCGCAAAATGTTAAGTAAACTAGAATGTTGATTTACATTTAGGTATTTAAGGGTTAAACTTGATAATAACCAAATTTTAGTAATTATAGTTCAACAATAGAAAGCTAAAATTGGGTTGTGTCCATGAATTATGATCATCCTCATCAAAGATGGATATCGTGTTATTGGTTAAAATGTTTCAAATAATACTATATAAGAGTTATGATCGCCATCATCATCATTAATAAATTATAATCATTAAATCTAATGTTTAGCATAATTAATATATGTAGTAAATAAGGATTTATAGAAAGTTGAATATTATGGAAAGAGATTCATGATGATCGATCATCATCACTAGTATTATTAAATCCTAATCTTAACT
Source organism: Epiperipatus broadwayi (assembly GCA_028023455.1). Lineage (NCBI taxonomy): Eukaryota > Metazoa > Onychophora > Udeonychophora > Euonychophora > Peripatidae > Epiperipatus > Epiperipatus broadwayi. Next base: position 9,547,665 of record JAQFVV010012424.1, read on the forward strand.
ATAAAAGTATTTTAGTAAATAACTATACACTTATATAAATGCTAGTGAATGTAATATTTAAATCTTAGTTTGAAATAGGATAATTTTAATAGATGCCTATAGGTTTATAAAGATAAATTTATTGTTGTGAGTTTATTAATAAGCTATGGCTGGTATCATCACTATCACTATTATTATCATTATTATTATGATATCACTATTATTATCATTCATCATTATTATTATCATCATCATTATCACCTTTATATTGTGATAAATAATCTAGTTAAATGGCCATCAATATTAATAATGGTCTTCACATGCTTGTTTAGAAGCCATTAATAAGATTATACTTGTCTGTTCATCAATATACGTAAATGAGCTAGCAATGTCTATAAGAATCTTTGATCTATAATATAAATTTTGGTAATATTGGGATCTTGTAATTTTATCGATATAGATAAAATGTAAGAATGTCATTTTTTCATTAGTCATCCAAGTCATGTGTGATAAAAATGTACTGAATGAGTTTGAACTCAGTACACTCTAAACAGATATTTATCTAGATTTAAAACAATCTAGTGGCGCTCGTGGGAAAACACATATACTTAGCTAAACTGAATAAAGTGATATAATCCCTTTCCAACTTCATAATATTAGCTTTATAGAATATATATTTTATAAGTTATCATGAATAGCACCAGTATGTGCATGTGACCATGAATGGTCTTATATGGTTGGAAAGAAGAATAGGAAGGATTCTTTGTTAAAAGAACCTAGTATGGGAGATAAGCATAATGCACTCCAGGAATCTCAAAGTGGGTAATTTTATTCAGTTGCTATATTTAATATTCTTTTATTTGATGACAATGGCCAGTATGTTTTATTGTTCAAATGACATCCCCAATACTTAGATATTATTAAATCTTTAATGATGATAGTTTTAATTGTCATTGTTGTTATTTTATATGGAGAAATGAGATAACTTATTTATTACTAATGTGACAGAATTAATGTTTGGGATAGTTGCAATCGGGCTATAATGTTATATTTAGTTATTAAATTATGGCAACTATCACTTCATCACTCATCTATTTATCTATACTGTGACAATGTTTACTTACTGTTACAAATAACAGATTAGATAAACATATATGTTAATAATGGATCATTTTCTATCAATTTATTATTATTTCTGTCGCAAATGTCCTTTATTCAGTTACAAATATCCATTATTTCAGTTACAATATATATATATATATCATTTTTAATTATTATCTATCCATTGTATGATAATTTTTAGTTCTCTAATCAATGGCTTCTCTTTTTATATCACAACAAACTTTGTTATTCTACACATCTATATAACATGCATTTTTTCTAAGGATTTTCTAATTTTTTTAGCATCCAGTTTAAGACTCTAATTGTCCATCTACTATCATTGCTTTTAGCAGGATGTGCAGCCCAATTTATTTTCAGTCTTCTAATTCTTTCAATAATGTTAATAGCATTTCACCTAAGAATTAAATATGCAATATATTTATGTAAATACACATAATTTATGGAAATTTGAACAATACCATTAGAATGTTAATATTACTTGATTCTAGTGAGATTTTGACTTTTAAATTTTAACCGTAGAGAATACTGGTAATGGTTAATCATACATAAATTAGTTATAACTGTTATTTATTTATTTATACATTGCCATATTGAAAATTGTAAAGTTAATTCCAGTGCTTGGTTTTACTATATGTTATTGCATCTGATATTATATATTATATATTACTTATGATGTTCAAAACATCACATGATCACCATTTCATATTCTTACTCATGCTGTTAATAAGAGTACCAAACTCATACAGTAGTGTCACCTGATGCAGTACTTTGTAATCAATGGATGCAGAAAGGTTTGTGCATAGAATCCCTATCTAGTGTCTCCCCATCCAACTCAGATTAGTTTCTACCTTGTGGCATTCTTTAGTGAAGAGCCTTGGATTTGAGAGCAATGGACCTAGATCTCAGGATCTAATACAACCCCCAGAGGCCACCTTTTATCTATTCAGTTAATTATATAGCTAGAACCCAAGATAAAAATACCATAATGTTTTTAACCCAAGCTCATTCACTTGTATAATCATATAGATCTGAACTCAGTTGAGCATCTATACATTTTGGTGTCTTTGGATGCAAAAACAATCCTGCATCCATTGATTACAAAAGCTTACACTTGGTGGCATTACTATATGGAGAGTTTGATATTCTTATTAACAGCATGTGTAAGTATGTGAAATGGTGATCATGTGATGTTTTGATAGTTTTATGCCTATCCTGCTCATAGGATATTGGTGCCTGTGGTTTTTGAAAAACCAAAGACACCAAAATGTATAGATGCTCAACTGAGTTCAGATTTATATGAGTATACAAGTGAATGAACTTGGCTTAGAAACATTATGGTATTTTCCTCTTGGAATCCTGGCTTTATAGTTAACCAAATAGGTGAGATGTGGCTGCTGGAGAGTTCCATTAGACCTGAAATCTAGGTACTGCACTTTCAAATCAAAAGCTCCTCACTGATGAAACCTAGAAGCTAGAAAATAGTCTGGGGATGTTGGATGAGTAGGCACTAGATAGGGATTTTATACACAAACCTACCTGCATCCATGGATTACAAAGGTTTGCACTAGGAGGCCCTACTTTATGGAGGGTTTAGTATTCTCATAAGTGTCATTTACTGACTCATATAAATTTATATTGTATATAAAGCATTCCTGGATGGAAATGGATAACCCAAAAAGCTGAAATAGCTATGAACTATTAGGATATTAATATTTATAACAATAATAGGTTTTTTTTATTAAAAAAAGGTAAATTTATTTATGACAGAACTTTTGATTACATTGTTTGTGATGACATTTTTCCTGATTACATTGTCTCTAATAACATGGAGTTATCTTATATATTGTCATTAAATTCTCTGTACTATAGAATTGAAGACTTCTGGGGTGTTTATATATTGTGCATGATGGTGCACCGAGAACAGGTGTCTCAGTACAACCATTTAGGCACCAATAGTCTGTCCCTGTCTCCGAGTTTGCTGACAGTTTTATTAGATACACTGCAAGAATCCTTAGTGATCTATTTAAAAATGTAACTCACATCTCATTAGCCACTTGGCAAATACAATGAAAACTGACAACCTAATAACTGAGAACAAGCCAGTCTCGAATGCCTTCTTGAGTGAAAGTATATCCTTATTATTGTGGATTACATTGCTAGCTATCATAGACCGGAGTCGACTGAAGAAAGGACAGTCACAAAAACATGTTACATAGCCTCCTCACTAGTCCTGCACAAACCACATAGCCGCCTCTTCTGTATACCAAAAAGTGACTCACTGCTAATGAGGTTAAATTATATTTCAACAAGAAGTCTATATACTTGGGCTCAAATGCCCAATACTTTGATTTTTTGATAATCTGCTTATTGGTAAGTTGCAGTTGAGTTTGTATAATGTCCTAGTTAGATATTTAAAAGTGTCCCAGTATGTCTTTGTGGCTTCCAATGTCTGCCAGGTAATGGGGAATAAGCTGGCTAAATAGTTTACTAACTTGTTTATTCATTTCTGTCAACTGGAGGTGGCATGTATGTGGGTTTAATATTTTGGATTCTGTCTGGCCCATATAAGTTAAGGTGTAAAGCACTTAAAGATCCCAAGGCCTTTTGAATATAGAGCATTTCACTTGCATGTAAACTCAATCTATTCAACTTCCTCAGTTTCTGCATCTTGGCAAGACTGATGGCCACATACTTGCCTTTCCATAGTAACCTAGAACAGATGGAATTTAATGTTATTTTGAAATGACTGGGTAGGTTTCACTATTGAAAGATAATAGTTGATCCTAGGTATACTAGCATGTTGAGAAGTGCTACTTTTCAAGGAAGCAAGAATAAAATTGTGGGAAAGACTTAACCACTTTTTTAGTCTTGTTCAGGAGAGAGAGCTAAATTTTTCTCCTCATTGCTGTCTTGGACAAAGCTATGGAAAATACCAGAAATTTCTGGGGCTCCAACAAAAAATTTGATGACACCCTAGTGCCTGTTCTAATTTTCCAAGTGAATGATTCGGAAGAGTTAATGTGAAGATTATGTTTTGCAGCAATCCTGTCAAGAATTTATTGTAGATGCAGTAAGTACTTTTTGGATTAGAGGAAGACAGGAATGTCATCAGCATAAGATATATGACAGACTTACTCTTTCATTACAGGTACAAAGATCCCAGGTAAGTCTTGTTTAATTTTCTTAAGTAGAGGGTTGGCATAAACAACAAAACACAGAGTGTTAAGGGAAGACCCTGGGAATAGAAAGATGAGGTCTGAACCCAGGGGCCAGACAACCATCTAATGATGTGAATATAGATCTGTTAAGGAGAAGGTAACCAATGATCTTGACAACCTGGGGTACTGCATATTGTCTGAGCAATTGTAGTAGTAAGGATAGAATGACTGAATCTAATGCTGATGTAATATTCAGCTATACAACAATACACATGGATTTCCTGTGCCTCCTCACATGCTCCATCAGAAGCAAGAAGCATCTCACCACCTCATTGATGGAGAAACATCTGCAAGTGAATTGGTTCTTTAAGATATGGAAGAGTAGGTGTCCTTCACTGTGGCTTTAATTGTCTTGATAAATAATGTTATCATGGATATTGGATGAATATTAATGAGGCTCGATGTATTGGTGTGTTTTTTTCATGAAAGTCCCAGTGATATTCGATATATATCATGAATGGTTTGGAAATCACTTGCCAAAACATCAATAAGTCTACAGGTAATAGAAACAGTAAATTTACTGAGATGGAGAAAAATGAATCTCAGAATAGCATGCAGTCCATGGTGAGTATATTCAGGGTAGGCCATCAGGCATTCTCTGATTCACTGTTGCAGTTTCAACTGTCACCAATTTCAAACATATAATTTTGAAGTTTGTTTGGAAAAAAAATCATGAATCTTGAATAGCATATTTAGTCCTCCATAGTTGTTGGCATCACTTCAATTGTGGAAGGAGTTGGCCATTAAACTGCACCAATCACCCAGTGGATGTATCCTTGGATTCAGTTGAATTGAGAAGTCAGGTATATTTTTGCTCACTTAGCAGCAATATATTGTGCAAGCACTTTTTGTTTGTCATGATATTGGCTTTTGAGGTTCATCATCTCCCTAACACTAGTATTATCAGACAACAGCTAACTAATCTTGGTGCCAACATTATCCAGCTCTTTCAGAAGCTTGTTCAGTCCCTTGATCCTTTTGGTAAAGGTGTTAATGAGAACACTCAAGATGCCAATGCAAGCAGACAACACCTGCAGTGGGACCAGTAAGAGACTGTGTATCTTGTTGAACAAGGTATATGCCTCTGAAAATACCCATTCAGGTGTGTTGGCCTTGTTTAACAGTCTGATGGTCTTTATGTGGTGTGATAGTGCTATGACCATAGGATCTGGGTGCAGGGAAATCAACAGATCCAAGTGGTCTGAAAAGGGAACAATCTGCAGTTTAGCCTGAATATCATGGTATAATTCTGGAGTGTAATACAACAGGTTGTTTAATGATTTATGCTGCTGTGTATAAAAAGAGTATGCATCCAATGGGAAGCAACCATCTTCACACAGGAAAACTTTGTTATGTATGTGCAAATATTTGAGATTGAAATGGTATCTCATGTTGAAATCCCCAAAGCAGATCACTGGTGACACCATTGTGAAGAGAAAGGTATAGATTATGTTTATGGTCAAGAGCATCATTGTGGAGTCTTTTTGAAGGTATATATATATATAATTATCACTATTGGGGAGTTATCAATGGTAATGTACAGTATCAACATTTCTTTATTCAAATGAAGTGTTTTGCATTTGTTGTAAGACAGCTTTTTGTTTATTAAAAGGGCAACACCTGAGGAGGCTGAGTCTGAAGGGAAATATTGGAATAGGCCATACTGGTTAAGTAATTGGTCAATTTTGTAGTTTGATTAGGTGTGCAATTTGGTTTCTGATAGACAGATGATGTCTAGTTCACTTTTCTCAAGCCATCTTTTCAGGGCAAATGTTTTGTCAAAGAAGTTCTGCCTATTTTTAGGATAAACTCAATAACTGAAAAAGTGGACTGGTTTGATGATTTTTGTCAATGTTCAGGTCACCAATCAGAAATGTTTGACTGGTTGACCCAGGAGAGCCAATACTCTGTGAATCACAGTTCTCAAGTAAATTTTATGATCCATTCAAGGAGACCATTTCAGAATTTGTGTTCTGGCAGCTACCAGTTTTGGGTACCAGAGAAGCACCGAGAGTTGTTAAAAGAAGTGTTGTGTCTGATTTTTCTTCCACCTCTACTTCCAGTAACCTAGCCATCATTTTGTCTTACTTCCTTCATGGACTTCTAGGCTTCTTTACTGACTGCCATTCATTTCCATCAGATGTGTTTGAATCTGTTTCAGATAGATTGGTGTCATCTGTTTGCGAGCTAAACAGCTCTTCATTCTTCATTTTGATTCTGTTAATTGTCACTTGAACAGTATTTTCCAAATGAAGTGTCTCCAGTTGGTTCTGCTCCATAGCTTCTGGAATTGCATTATCTGTGATCTGGCTGTACTCATTTTGGAGATACTCTAGATATTTGTCTAACAATAGCAAAGTTATGCCTGTTGTTTCACATTCATCTCTTGCATCAGCTTGATAGACCTTTTTCTCATTTTGTATAATGGACTGGGGTTTCAAATGCTGTTTTCTGTTCATGATTGAATCCATAGCCAGTTTCTGTGCAGTTCCAGTAGCCCTCATGGCACTTAGTTGTGTATTTATTTCTGAGCTTATAGTATTTGGAACACACCTGTGATTTCTGGTAATTCTTCCCTTACATTTTTGACACACACTTTTGGGACAAGATTTCACTAAGCCAGTCCTGCCCCCACATCTAAAGCATTGTGGTTGTACACCTTGTACCAACACAAAAATTGGACATCTTCTTTTCTCCAGTATGGAGGGTAAATCTAATGGTGCCACACCAGAGTTTAGTCTTAAAGTGAAGTCTGTGCTATTTAACATTAGTTCAATACCTTACCTTGTTTCAGAGAGGTATCTGAAATGTGTAATGGTTCTGTACCTCAGCAAGAAGTTTTTGGGTCTCCATTTGACTAAAGTTGATGTAACAATTGCACACAATGCCATGTAACATTCTTAGCTGATTCATATCTATTTTTACAATATGTCTTTGGTTTAAAAATAACTGGGATCTTCTGAAGAGTTCTTTCTGCATGATGTTGGTGAACTCAATGACCAAATATTTTCTACTTGGATCATGATATACCATTTTTATCACATCACCCAACATCTGATCTTTAATTGAAGTGAACAGGTCATCAACAAGGAAAGAGAAGAGTTCGCACTTGCTGTTTGTAGTACTCAGGATTAATGTATTGTCATTTTTGTAATTGAAGAAGAAATAATATAAGATTGGCAATAAGCTTGCATTAAAGTCCTGACACATGACATCATAGTTGCTGGGATCTTGATTTAGTTCATCATGTCTAATAAAGTTTGCATTGAGTTCATTAGTTTCATTATCATTTTCTTCCACAAAGTCAATTATTATAAAGCTGAGGTGTTCGGGTATTGTCCCTTTGTTTTTGACTTTAATATTACCCTTCCCAACTGCTGATGTGTAACTTATTGAGTTTGGGTGAAAGTGAGAGTTTATTTTTTGCTTCAATTGTAAACCTTGAGATTTCTTCTGTACTGTTGTGGAATGATTAGTAGTCTGCCTGTCTGTAGCCTTTGAATTTGATATTCAGCTAGAAAAGTCATAATTGATACTAGTTTCTTCTATTTGTAACATATGTGATGTTTCTGATGTTTTAAAACTATTGTGTATATTTTTAGAGTCATACGGTGGTGACTAAAGTTCAGTTTTTGATTTGAAAAATCATGCAAACAGTGTAAAGATTCAGATTGACCTTGAGATGATGATTCCCATCAAATCTTACTTTATTTGTTTTTGGTGATGTATTATTGCATTAGTCTGTTTAAAAAAAGCTTGTTTTCTTGAAAACCTTGCACTTCAGATGAAGCGCCCTCTTCACTTTCAAAATTCTCAGTTTTTTTCCTTTCATAAGTTTGAAAACTTTTCCCTTTTTGTGCTGAGTTTTTTTGAGTTTTATTTAATTCTTTTTGAGAGCAAACAAGTACATTCTCTTCACTTTTTTAATAATTGCAAGTACATTCTCTTCACTTTTTTAATAATTGCATTAGATGCTTTCATCTCATCTTTTTGATTGTGTAATAGACGACTGAGATCTTTGAAACAATGTCTTTTTTATCTTGATTTTGACCGGATTTTTGAGTGGTATTCAGGTTGCCTACATTATTTTTGGTTATATTTGAAGGTTTTATAGCATTCTTTTTAGTTTTAAAGTCTTTTTTCTTTGTAGATGGGTTAGGTTTTTTAGAGCCAAGCTCAACAGCATTATCACTGTCGGCATCCATCTTAACTCCAAACCCCTACCTTTTTTGATTAGTAATTTGTAAAATACCACTCTTTTTTAGTTCCAGTATGATTTAAACTGATTGAAAAAAATTATTTCAAATTTTGTGTTGGTCGAATTCAATTAATCTTTTGATAGAAGAGCACTATTGACACTTTTCCTACCATCTGATATACACTGCATGCAAATTTGACTGCACCATCTCCAGAATTTAAAAATAATAATAGTTTAGATATAATTTGCCTAAAATTTTACTGAAATAGCAGTGATATTTAAGCTTTTATAGTGAAATATATTCATGTGTATATTTGAAATGATCCAAGGTAATACTGTTCGAGCCACACTCCCATTTTAAATACAGAATTACCTGAATTTTTGCAAGCCATTAATAACTAATGTTATCCAGTATATTTGTTATACACACACATACACACACACACACACACACACACACATATATATATATATATATATATATATATTATGAAGAGGTAATGCTTTCTGTACACAAAACTATGACTCCACCTTCCCCAGATACATGTTTTAATGTTTATTACTAATCATTTTTGAGTTTAGAAATTATATCATTTCTAATCCAGTTATAAATTTTAAACTTTCATTAAAAATAAATTCACAGTATAACTATTACAATTGAACCCAACTACATTGGATAATTAATTTAACTATCATCTTTTCCATGTGTTAACACATTATTTTCTTCAGATATCTTTATTCATGAGATTAGAGTATGTAGTGAAATGAAATTTATATATATATATATATATGCACTCTCATTCTCTGAGTTGCTAAGACTATCAGATTATCTATTTTTACAACATAACTTGGTAATCATCTGAAATCTGGGCACAGCCACTTGGGGTGTTGATGCTATACAAAAATCAATCAAATATAACGTTACTGGGCTGCCACAACTTTTTTTTATAGAACATGTTTGTTTTTTTTTGATTAAACAATTTTTTTATTTCATTTATAACATGATTTCTTTTGTATTAAACAAATTTTTATATTCATTTTCGTTGTTTTTTTTTAACCTGACATTTTTTTTTATCCAAAAAATTTTTGTAATTTAATTTTGTGTTTATTTTTCTGAATTTTAACAACTTCAAAATGTTTCAGGATGAAAAACCTTGTTCTAACCCCACCAAAAAAATATAATGGTATAATTATTTGGGACTTGTTTCGACTTTGTTCTACCTTTTTTTTTTTTGGTTGACTAAATTGTTTTTCTTCTTATTATTAAATCAAAAGTAACTTTTGTGTTGTTGGGAGTTCAAAAACTGTTTTGAAATCTCCACCCCCACCCTCGGATCAGTAATTGTAACAAAGTCAATAATTTTACTTTTTTTTAAACAACTTTTTTTCACTTTTTACTTTTATTTATATTTCATTTGAATTAGCCTTTTTTTGGCTTCTACAATAAACAGCTTTTTGGGGGGCTTTCATACTGTTATTATTAACAAAAAATAACTAAAGATAGTCATTTATTTTAACCCCACTTGGTTTTAATCCTGATAAAAAAATATAATGCAATTATTTGGTCATTATTTCAAATTTATTCAATCTTTTTTTTTGAGGGGGGAAGTTGACCAAATTGTTTTTCTTCTTATTAAATAAAAAGAAACTTTTGTGTTTTTTGGAGGTAAAAAATTGTTTTCAAAACCCATCCCCACACTCAGAAAAATAATTGTAACAAAAAGTCAATAATTTCTTTTTTTTTTTCAACAACTTTTTCTCACTTTTTACTTTTATTTATATTTTGTTTGAATCACCTTTTTTTGCCTTCTACAATAAACTGGTTTGTTTTTTTTTTTTTTTTTGGGGGGGGGGGGCTTTCATACATTGTTATTATTAACAAAAAGTCAACAAAAATAGTCATTTATTTTAACCCCACTGCAAAAAAGATAATTCAAATACTTGTCAATTTCTAATGAAATGAAAAAAAAATTACACAAACTTTGGACTTTTTGAACTTATTTATTATTTTATTGCTATTTGGGAGGACATTATGTGCCTGAAAAAAGGACACAGTCTCCCTCACTTTCTGTATTCAGCAATCCTGAAAAGTTTAAAAATTTCATGTTCTTCTCAGACCTTTTATTGGTCTTGTATATTTTTCATGCTGAAACATGACTGAGTGCATAAGCTTTGTTGAAGTGTGTTCGAACATACACTTTGCCAATTTTTTACATATTAACATCTTTTTAGGGAAGGGTGGGGACCATATGACAATTATTAGTAATTAACAACATTATTTAAATATTAATGACATTACTCTATTACGGAGATTTGAAAAATTGTACCAACTTGAAATTCATACACTCTCAAGCGATATAGTAATCAGCTATGAATAGAGCAAATGTCTAAATAGTTTCACAAGACAGGCTGTAATATTTTTGTGCAATGTCATGTAAAGCAGCCTGCCAAATGGGTTAATACAATATTGAATGTTGTTTTAGCCATGAGGCTGGCCACAAAAATGGCATTTTTATGTATTTTGACACATAAACAACACCATCAGGTGGCCGTGCCCAGATTTCAGATGACTACCCATAAATTATTTGAAATAAGTGTTGAAAACTATTTCTTCATTAATAATGCTGGATATTTAATATTTACATTAAACTATTTTTATGTTTTAAAAACAGCTTTAATTTATTTACATATATTGTAGGTCTCTGAAGAAATTTTCTCAAAGAGCGGAATAATTCTGGTTAATTTTTTTACTAACTGAAAATAAAACTGTAACTGATGTGTAATAAAGCAAATACAATAAAATGATTTTATTTTACTAATGTTGGCATTGTTGTATATATAATACATTCAAATACAGACAATCAATATAAATTAAATCCAAAGCATGTAGCATTCATCTCTGTCTAGCCAAAATAAATAATTACATCAGCATCATTCTGCAAAATGTAGGCCATTAAAGGATTAGAAATAAAAATGTAATGAACACATTAATACAAAAAGTAAATTATGAAATTCTAAAAATAATTGAGAGCAATTAATTCATAAATACAAAAAGATATCATACAAGGAAAATAAAAAAATGCTTTAATTATAAAAAGTACACAGGCAAAATCATATATAAAGCAAGTAAGAATTTAACAAGTTCATGAATACAAAAAATAAGCCAGGTAAGACATAAGAAAATATTTGACAATACCAAATTTAAATCTAAAAAAGTATACATGTCAAAGACATATATATATATTGTGACCTTCCAGGTTGGCACCAGGAAGAAATGTGGGAAGTTCACATTTGTGCTAATAATGAGTAAAGATAATTATCTTAGAAAAATGAATTGTGATATAATTTAATATTTAAAATTGAGTTTTAGAAAAATTAAACTTTAGTTGGATGTACCAGTTGATAGAATTTTAAGTTATATGTCCAGTAGTGGAAGAGGAAGATAGAAAAACATCATGGAATGTTGATATAAAAATAGAATTAATAGGAAGGTTATAGCAGGTGTTGTTCATTGGTGTTCTAAATTATTGTCTACTCTAATCCAAGATTTAGCTTGTCTATGTTTTTGTATGTTCATTTTTGCATCATCTTACACTTTGTCCATCTTTTATACAATTACTTATAATGTCTAGGTTGTAATGGTAAAATTTACATGCAAAGCAAAACAGATATACTCATATATAATTGATTAGAATGATTTTCTTATTTATATTTTATTTATTATTTACTGGTTATGTATTGTTTATAATATTACATTTGGAATTGTAAAGATTATCTGTGTGTTATTGAGTGACATTTGTAAATCAATATTTAATATTTAATATTTTTTTCTTTTTGTTTTAATACTCTATTGTTGACATTTTATAAAGCAAGCAAGTTCTGGCGTGTTGCCAAGTTGATTAATAATAATAAAAAAAGAGGGTGTGAGTGTGTGTTAACAAGAAAAGTTTGGACAGACTACTTGAAATAATACTAACATGGAAAAATAAACCTGCAAGGTTCCAGCTCTAGTTTTTTACCAGCCAATGATTTGAATTTGCTATACTTAAAATGCTTAAGTGCCACGTAAGATTATCACTTATAATTTATTTAACGTATTTGTTATAAATCAATAATATTTGGATTATAGAAAAAAATTATTAAAAATAAAGATGATTAAGAAAAACAATATTCAACGCCATTGAAAAACGCTTTTTATATTTTTGGTTTTAAAAATGTTACTCTTTATATTACACAGAGTAAAATTAAAAAGAATAAATTTATCCAATCTAACTTATTTTCATAATAAAATATTTATCTAGTAAAGAATTTATTATTCACATATATACATAAAACGAATAATGAAATACATCACTGAACACTATTAAGTAATCACTTATAAAAAACATACATGGTTATGGGTTATGGATGGATCGTTAACAATGGGGATAAAAAATTGTATTAAGCATTAAAAATTGGAGGAATAAAATCATAGACTTTATCAGGATGATATTATCTATCGGAAATTTTGTTTCTAGTGATTAACAGAATAATTTCATTATATATCAATATTATTTCTTATATTTACTAGAATATTTAAAAGTATCAAAAATTATCATAACTCTTTCTTGATTATACTTCAACTAATAAAAGCAACATTCTTTTTTATAATTCATTGTAATTATCAGAAACAGCGTATTCGACATCTAATGGTTAAATGTTGATAAATATATACACCTGGGTCTCTTTTTACACAGACTTATTTAACACTATTTTGAAGTTACACGATTCATGTTTCACCAAAAGTAGAACTCTGATAATGCGCTATTACTTTAAATAATAAATTTTGCGCACTTACGTTATATTGAAAGTAATAGCACATTATTGGAATTCGACGTTCATTTTAGTAATTTCAATATTTTCAGTGCTTTATAATAGTAAGATTTTATGCAATAATGAAATAAAAATCATGATTTCCACATTTTATGTATACACACATTAAATTTTTCGAGATTATAATGTAAATTTGTTCAAACATTGTGCATGTTAATTTTGCATTTTAAATCACATTCTGTTTTTGCTTTTTAAAAAAGAACGTAATCAATTATTAATCATTTAGTATCCACAAGTTTATTTTTAAAAAGTGAGTAATAGCAGTGGGCACAATTAAATTTGACAATTAAAAATTAAAATCTGATTTTTAATTGTAATTAACAATTTAAAAATTACTTACGGCGACTTGAAATTAATGTGATGTGAAATTTGATTTTTAAACAGAATTGAAAATTAAAAAATTAAAGACAAAAATAAGAATTTAATTTTTAGTTGTTAGTTTCATAAACAATTAATAAAATCATCATCTCAGAGATTAATTACTAATTACGTTGTCACCAGAAAACCATTAACACAACATGAAAGTGACGTTAGTGCTAGTTGTATTTTCTCTTGTGAAGAATCTGATTGTTTACCAGTTTGCAAACAAACCTGTTTATCAGAAAATGGCGATAATAATTAAAATGTATATAAAAAATGTAAATTACTGTAAATTATGCATAAAAATATATTGTTTTGAATAAAATTAAATATTATAGTTAAAAAAAGTTTATCTTGTATCAATTTTTTTCAAATTTGAAATTTTTTATTAGTCATATTTTATTTCCTTATTTTTTTTTTGCGTGAATTTTAAAGTAATTTTACATTGGTGCTTTGCTTTTACACAATTTTTGAAAAATCACAGTCCGTATCCCCCCTTTTTCAAGGTAAGTTATGTCAATTTTTGCATGATTTTGTTTGTGCGTTTTCTGAGGAACCTATCTATCGTGTAAAATGAGACCCAAGTGTATATATATATATATATTTTTGTTCATATTAGAAATGTAATATTTGTATTTTTTTAAAAAAAAAAAAAAATGTAACTGGTTATTATAGTAAGATAATGTATTGTCTTACATGATTTAGAAATCATTTTATACATAAATTTTACATTCGAATATGTGTGTACTGTTATAAATATTATTATTATTGTTTCCAAAAGTATATTTTTATTTTATTTCAATTGTTCTGTCAATAAGTTAATAAATATTATGATTGATAAATGCATTATATTTATAACATTTTTAAGGCACACATATTCGAAAATATAGATAATAAAGAAATAGTGAAGAAAACTATTATTAAAGTTATTGTTTACAAATAAATATTAAATCTTATAACATATCATACTAATAGCCTATTCCTTTCATTTTTAACAATTCATCTTTTAGTATAAATTAGATATTAGCTTGAGAGAAGTGTATTTTGTCTAAGTAAGAAGAGAAGTATTATAGTTACTAGCAAGATGTATAAAATAATATATATATATATTTGTTATTTTGTCTTTTATTTACAATAAATGTTTTAATACATTAAAGATCAGCCTTTCAAGCTATTGTGCATGCACTTTTTATGAGTGTTAATAATAAATGAATACTTTCACTCCAACACAAGATATAGTATTTAAGAAAGAATAAAATGAATCCACTTATTCTTTCCAACCCAAATGCTTATATATGGGCAAATCTTAAGTACTGGAAATGAAAGCGTGAGGATGATCTTTAATGTATTACAATTTATAAACATGCGCTATATAAAATAAATGCTTATTGACATATGTTTAAGTTTTATTTGAGAATGACATTTAGTAAATTCTAGATAATTTCATCTGCGTCATTCATTCAGACATCGTAAACAGTAATTTAAAGTGAGTGGTCTATCCTCATGCTTTCACTTCCATTACTTAAGATTTGCCCATATATAAGCATTTGGGTTGGAAAGAATAAGTGGATTAATTTTATTCTTTCTTAAATACTATATCTTGTGTTCGAGTGAAAGTATTCATTTATTATTAACACTTGTAAAAAGTGCATGCACAATGGCTTGAAAGGCTGATCTTTAATGTATTACAATTTATAAACATGCACTATATAAAATAAATGTTTTATTGAATTAATATCCCATATGAGTTGTTTTATTATATGTGTTCGATTCTCCATTTCCACACACACATATGGTCAACATAATATAGTTATAGAATATATGGATTTGCCAGTATAAGTCAATTTATTTAATCTGTCTGGAGTTGATAAATCTCAATATTACAATGCCAATAATATATTTTACTTTGCTTAAAATAGATGATGATTTAGGTAAAAAGGTACCCGACCTTCATCATAATAAATGTGATAATTGACAATTTTGCAATGGTTCTATAATTGAATAAATGCTTGGAATATGATTAAATTAATATTACAGAGTCATTATCTATAAATGTTCTATTACCCTTATTTGCATCCTATATGAATACCATATCCTATAACCTCAAATGAGCTAAGCCATGGAGTAATTAGAGCATAAGAATCTTATAAATAAGTAAAAAGGCAATTACAGTTATAAATTTATTCTATTTTGTACAGAATTGGACCTGGGCATTTATAAATCCAATAAAGTGAAATAAGTCAAGAATGCAGAGGTTACAATATAGATAGATAGATAGATAGATAGATAGATAGATAGATAGATAGATAGATAGATAGATAGATAGATAGATAGATAGATAGATAGATAGATAGATAGATAGATAGATAGATAGATAGATAGATAGATAGATAGATAGATAGATAGATAGATAGATAGATAGATAGATAGATAGATAGATAGATAGATAGATAGATAGATAGATAGATAGATAGATAGATAGATAGATAGATAGATAGATAGATAGATAGATAGATAGATAGATAGATAGATAGATAGATAGATAGATAGATAGATAGATAGATAGATAGATAGATAGATAGATAGATAGATAGGTAGGTAGATAGATAGGTAGGTAGGTAGGTAGATAGATAGATAGATAGAACAAGTAACTATTTAACAGGCATAATAACAAAAAAGATGAATAATTATATTCCAAAAAGTTATCTATATAAAAAAATGTGGGTGCTATAAAAGGTACAATCATAGTCATAAAAACAAATTTTATTTATTCATCATATTATTTGCTTCCACGATTATATTTCATACACTTATTCTCCTAAAAATACATTTTCATCCGTGTACCTTTTGTGACATTCACGTTTTTCATTTTACCCAAACATTTACAAAAATAACTATATGAAGTAATCATGCAAATAACAAGATAAAAAAGTACATTTCTGACAATAATTGTAGTTTTTATGGTGGCACATTTTTCTCATATAACAACAACTTTTTGAAATTTAATTTCTTATGGATTTATTGCTGTCAGTTACTTTCGTATGAATTACATAGCTTATTTGTTATGTTATTGTGATTGTGAAATTCTTCTTTGTCATTACTATATATTTTTGGCTGATTTACTTTGACAGTATATTTTCATTTCGTTATATATGGACGCATTATTGGAATTTAATTTCATATTGTACATATACTACTGTTAATTATTTTCTTATAGATTATAGAGCTTGCTTTTGCATTATAGTCTTACTTATATTAAATACGCTGATTACTTTTGTAATTTAATTTTATACGGTGTTGTATTTTACCACAATACTAATTTAATATCTTATCAATTACTTATATTGATCATACTTATTAAATAAATGTATTTATTTTGTAGTTATAATACATTAACTTGATTACTACCTATATTCTTTTCAGATGTTTTTATAAAATATATTTTATTATTTTCATATCTTAAAACGTACTATTTTTTATAATTTTATTTTTTATTTTTTTGGGAGCAAAGTGTGAAATTTATCGATTAGATTTTCTTTGTTCACAATGCTCCACCTCATATTCCATTAACATCCATTGTTATTTAATTTTATATAATTTGTTTCAAATATACATATTTTAAAGTTAATGAGGGGAAAATTATATTAAAAAATTTGATGACTAGTGCTAAATTTTAACTTGGAAAAATTCTTTTTTAAAAAAAAGAATATTACAATAATGTTAAAGTTAAACAGAATTGACTGAACAGAAACCATAAATATGCAAAGAAAATAAAGCAATAATGAAATAAAGAAACATGATTATTAGACAAAAACTCAATATCTAATTTAAATTTCAATGTTACTAAATGAAAAAATGCAAACATAAAAAAGAAATAGTAAATTAGGAAAATCCCTAATTATAAACCAAACATAAATATAAAACATATCAAGAAGATAATCAGTAGGTAGAATAATCATGAAAAACAAACAGTACAAATAGCAGATTTCTAGAAAGAGTGTAATAGTTATTGCACTCAAGTAAATCTTAGCCTATTTAATATTATTCTTTTTAATATATTAGATTGGATTTCATCAATGACAAAAGAAGACCAGAAATTATCCAAAAATTCTTAAAGGAGTCCAGGGTAAAATAAAAGAAATATATTTTTTTCTGGAGAAACGGGTGATTCTTGAGTTCTGGAAGTAACCAAGCTAAACTGTAATTTATGGATCTTTACTTATCTAGTTTATTATTTTATCACTGTAATAAACTATATAAAGTGCTGGCTCCCAACCTTTGTTTACCATATCCCAACCTAAGTATCTCTAAAATCCTGATGCCCTCTCTATTATTCAAAAAGTGAATTATTTACATGGAGAAAACCTAAAATGTCATTAACTTGGTTTAAACAAGCTTCAAAAAAACATGGCATCCATGAAAGAGAAAAAATAAAAAAATAAAAAGAATAATTGAAGTATAGTGGAGTTTCAAGCCTTTTATCTTGCTCTAAGTAATAATGGAGAATGAAGCAATAAAGGTTATCTAAATGGAAAAGACACTGAAAAGATGGCATGGATATTCTTAGCTTAATTTATGAAAATTAATATATAAAAACAATTAACTGCTTTCAAATTCATTGTTAATAGCTCAAAAATAAATTTCAGCAAAATTCACTGTTAATAACTCATTATAGAATTCCTCCCCTTAAAAATCAATCCCTCCCCATGGTGCACGTGCCCCATACTGGGAATCACTGGCATAAAGGAAAGATTAATTAAATATTAGGAAAAATTATGAGCTAAAGCTGATAGAATCCTTTTTAAAAGAACCAAATTATAACTCAAAAAAAACAAATACAGTTCTATGCAAAACTTATAATGTTTTTGAGCTCTTATAGAGTGGTAGCAATGCAAATCAGTATTCTTGTAATACTATTGCATATATTACATTATTTTTTTGGTGAGGATACATCAAGGAGTGACGATTGGGTAGTTTTTTGTAACCAATGAATTATTAATATTTAATATAAATTTAACTTTTCTTAATAAACGTATTTTATTATAACAGAGGCCAAACTCTTCCTACAGTAGCACCACTCAGTGGAAGTCAGAGTAATCAATGGATGTAAGAAGGTCTGTGCATAAAATTCTTATCTAATACCTAGTCTTCCAATATCCCTAGACTAGTTTTTAGTTTGTAGTTTTCATCAGTCAGGAGCCTTAGATTTGAGAGCATTGCATATAGATCTTAAGATCTAATAATCTGGGGGCAATGGAAGAGTAGACACTAGACAATTTTTTGCACAAACTTTTTTGCATACATTGATTACTCTGGCTTACCATAGGTGGCATTACTGTATAAATAGTTTAAGCCTGTTATAATAGTTTGTATAAGCATAGTGAATAGTGATCATATCTTATTATACAGATGTTTTTTGGAAAGATATATACTAATTGGAAAAACATATAGTAAAGAATTTGAAATGAGTTATATTTTGGCAACTTCTGCTCTTGAAATTCATAAATGTGGCAATAAAAACTAATAATATTAAATTGCTGCTTAGCTTTTAAGACATAAGATTCAGTAATGCAAACAGACAGAATCGCAGACATTTCTCAAACTCAATATTGTATACATTAACATTTAAACATATTCACAGAACCAATAAATTTAAATACTACTAAAATAATTGCCCCAGTTAGATTCCTAAAAAATCATTTAAATGAATTTGTAATTAATACCCATCTTTTGTTATAATAATGTCAATATACTTTATCAGATAAGATAGACTGACAGTGATATCAGAAAAAGTGGGTCATCTTTTATCTAACAAAATAAAATGGTATTAATATAACAAAACATGGAGTTATTTACATGTTAATTTAAATAATTCTTTGGGAATCTTGCTTGCGAATTATTTTAATAACATATTGGACATATTTATCTAATGAGTAAGTTTACATACTTAGTAAAAGTATTTACTGCTCATTAAAATCATTAAAACATACATAAACTAATATGTATACTAACAAGAAGAGATCGAAAATGAAATACATGGATGAGAGAACAAACAGATATTACTGACATCATTGGGTTGGACATATTGCTAAAAGAAATGATAATAGATGGACAGTTAACATCTTAAATTGGATTCTAAGAGATTGTAAAAGATCTAGAAAAATATCACATGTGAGCTGGGTGAAATAAGGAAGTGTGTTGAGTGATATACAGAAGAGAGGCTAGAGATGGAGAAGATAAATTAAGTGATCTTCATTCTGCAGTCGATCGATAATGATTAAAAATGATGATGATGATGAATATTAAATAAATGTAATATATAATAATTAATGAGAAAAGATAAAGAAAAAAAGTTATAAAATGTATAGGTAAATTGTTAGATTGATGACAAGAAAAAGTCCAATTAATAAATGGAAGAAGCAGGCTGAAATTAGCAAATGAAAATATATTTTGGAAATTGAGATAATTTTCCAAGGAACGTGATGGAAAATAGTTCAAAAATGATTAAGATATGAGCCTTCAAAAGAAATAAATAAAATAAACAAGAAGGAATACAGAACAAAGAAGGACCTGAACTTGATTCAATACTCGATGACACAACAAATAGGATCTAAGAATTCTGACGCTCTAATCTCAATTATATTTTTTTAAACTTATAATTAGAAAATTAAAAAATTTTCTAATTAGTTTTTATTTAAAATTATATTACAAGTTAAATATTTTTTTCAAATATATATGTATCTACCTATCAATATTTAATGTTACTGAATTAAATATTAACCTATTTTGCTCTGGTGATTTTATTTATTTCTTTTTGTTCAGAATTTTTGACCAAACACGATTCATTTGTTTGAGAGGTCCAGACAGTTTATTCATTGGCACAAACTGAGTATTAAGGTTCAGGCCATTTTATCATTAAGTGCAAGTTTAAATTAGATAAACAATACGAATGCTTACCTAAAATTGAAATTAAATCCATAAAAATATATTTAAAGGTATAGTTAGCCATTAATTTAATGGCAAGATAACAGCACAGACTTTAATACCTCCTCTGAGTATTCTGTCTCAGCAAACTATATATATATATATATATAAATAATTTAAAACCATTGTAGTAAAATATATGAAAATAACCCTTATTTAAACAGATATTTTACAGTTTACATTATAATTAAAAGTCAGTGTGTAAAAATCCAATATTATATATGACCATTTGCAGATACAAAGTGTTAAATAAATCATTACTCTTTAAAATTAAAAATATTCTTTTAAAAATAGATCCTGACATATATTATTGAAACATCTGATGTTTCTTTAGAAATAATTGCTAAACATGATATAAATTTCAACAATTGTTAAAACCTTCGAATTATTAAAAACACAAGACCTTAAGAAATGGTCTCAAAACTAAAACATATTTTTGTTTTACATAGAATTCTTGAATCCTTGGTAATAAACTATGCTATAATAATTGGAAGTTATAGAATGAAAAATAAAACCACTATGCACTCTATTATATCATCTGAAGGCAAGTAGACTAACAAGCATTGTACATCAACTCAGACAAGTATTCAATAAGATGGATATGATCCAAATAAAAAACACATTTTATATAGTAATGTTGCACAAACACATTACCCCTATAGCATTGACTAATATCATTACCAGATGAAAAATTACTAGGATGGAAATATGTAACTGGCATGTTCATAAGATAGTCTGACAAAAAAACACCCATAAATGAAATCGCTTATACAAAAATATCTAAACTATAAACTGTTTAAAGAAAATCTGCATAATAAGAGTGTAATAAAATTGCTTCAAACAAAATTGTAATCCTGAAAACTGAAACAGAAAAAGTGTTCATTATTGCCATTACATCGACATATAGAAATTGTGTGTGCATGTGTGTGTTTCACTTCCAATTTAAACCAATCTAAAGATTTCTGAAAGAAAATTTAAATATGCCCAAAATTGAATGTAAAGGAGGATATTATAGAATCTGAGCTCATAAAAAAATGTACACACAAATCTGCCACATGCCTTCATAAGTTTCCAAAATTTTGTCATACATCTTAAAAACTAAATTATTTGAAGGTGATAGAGCAGAAGTATGTGTAATTATAATGCATAGCCCTAGATGGTTTAGTGCAGTCATAGAGGGTCAGACTCTGGAATGTATTTTACTTGAACTTTTTATGAATTCTCAAGCAAAAAAGTTATTTGATTATTTATATATATTTATTATTTTACATACATTTAACGTATAAAATTTATTGTTACATTTTCATTTACCATTGGCAAACTTCCTCCACTCACAACTTTGACGCCATCTATTTCAGATAAATACAATAACGATTATTACTAATCATTGTCAAGAAAGTTGTGAGTGGAGGGAGTTTGAAAATGGTAAATAAAAATGTAACAATTTACTCTAGATAATACTCTTCATATAATAGAGATATATGTGAGAGATAGTGACCTGGGTCAAGTGATGAGTGCCGGTTCAGCACAAAATGCAGCTTGGGGGTCATTTGTTCTTTATTTTATCTTTATTTATATGAATTTAGAAAGAATGGGGAAATATGGAGGTGTTTATTATATCTATAAAATTTATGTATTTTTATTTAAACTATGAGATTAACTTAGTGAAAAATATATATGGAAAAAAATAGCATAGGATTTATAATATTTAAAAAAAAATAATAATATTGAAACAGTAAGATTCGAGTTCGAATCTTAGTTTCACCTCAGTTATATGTTGTTCTATCATTTTCTATCCACTCCTCCACCCCACCTAAATTTAAACCCTCAATATTGGACTGAGTGCATATAACAGTACTATATATATATAAAAACACTTGTTAAATATGCCATGTGTACACACACACTCCAATATCAGATAAATATTAAATTAAATAACGCACTTTAAATAATTTGTTTAAATTTAATAACATTTAATATTTCTTTGTATAAATAATTATTTAGGTACAATTTTATTAATAACATTTTAATTTGTAAATTCTAAAATCTGTTTTTAACTTTTAAATGTAGAAATTTATAAAAATAGAAATTCCCCTGCTTAAGTAGAAATTGCAAAGTCATAGAGGGTGGGGAGAGATAAAGAATACTGAGAATTTTCTAAAAGCTTTTTAATTAGTTTTAAGAAATGTATGCAGTATAATCAGGTCAGAAATAAAATAAGAAAGAAAGTATTAAGCAAAATTCTCGGATATAAAGTACAAACTGAACATGTGCTTTTAATGCATTAAATTACCTGCAGATATTACTTAGCGACCAAAAAGGCAATAAGTGTTTCATGTCAGATGGATCTGCAAGATAGGGGAAGAGAAAGAAAAAGAGTATATAATGTGAGATCTTTATATTTGTTGGCTCTCTTTTCTTGTTTTGTTGGCTTACTCTTTTGATTCATACCATAGTTTAAATATTTATTATTAAATTATGCTGTTCATGTTTTATTTTGCCACGTTTGAGGAGTAACCATACTGTTCTCCTCTGGAGAATGGTAAATGCACTGGATCCCCTGCTTGCTTGAAAATAAATTGAATGATTGCTTAATCCATATGCTGCTGCCTGATCAAATGATGCTAATAACTTGAAATGAACTATTGAAGAAAGACTGCTGCTTAATATTCAATGAACCAGAAGTGATCACTCAGAAACGTGCACATTCATCTGAATTCAAAGGTAACTGGTTCCCAAAATCTCTAAGAACTTTTACTCATTTAACTTTAAAGCTATAGCTCATACCTCAAATCTATATTTTTATATATAATTTTTTTATTATGTAAACTCTGGTGAAACTATAATAATTAAGTTTCTGTAACTCTAATAAAGGTTTAATTAATATCTGATCTTTCCCTTTTATTTTGGGTATCGATTTATTATTAGTTATTTATTTCTGTAATTGATTTCATACCTAAATAATTTCCGATCTAGACCATTAGCTTTATTAAATATTAGCATTCGTAGACTTCGCCAAAATATGTGAAATTATTAAAATAATATAATTACAATAAATTCATTTGATATTGATAAAGCTGCTATCTCAGGAATTATCTATCCTTATTTGTAAATAATTTATTTGTTGGATGCATTCCCATTGTATATTACTATGCCTTACATTACTAAATTGTATTTACATAAATCCATCTTACCTTCATGATTATTGAGGGTGTACTATAATTTGTTGCAGACGGATATCTTAACTTGGCAATAGACATAAGATAGAATTTTAATTTCCTCACTCTATTATTATTATTTGGTTTATATTTGAGTTACTTATGTTTGTCAAATCAATGTCAAGTTATTTGATGGCTTGCAAGTAAATAACTTGAAAATGTGGGTCTTGGGAGTGGATCATCATTTTAAGCTATTTTAAATATAAATATTACTATGTTCTATAAGTGATAGGTGTTATAGTGTATCGATGCCAAATTCTCTCTTTTAAAGCCATGGAAATCACCAGATACATATGTTTAAGGGTATCATTCTGCTTCAATACAGAAGGGCATATTTAGAAGTGCTCCAATGGATAACTGAGTCCGTCATGTGTCTGAGTAGTAACAGTGGCAGAAGTTCCCATACACTTGAACCTGCAATTATGACTGGTCTCATAGGATCCCAGGCAGAAAGCCCACCCATGAGTTTATATTTCCTAATGGCTCATCATATCATAATTTGCCCCTTAATTATTACTTGGCATCTCTACAAATACAACTTCTTGTCCATTTAATTATCTTTTCATTATATGCTTATTACACTTCCCAAGTCTTCCACATTATCTGCTCTCTAATAACAGGCCCCTTAGAATTAGTTACATAGATAAAACTTTTGAATATATATAATCTATTATTAAGGCAAGCCGCATATTTCGTTAAATACTTACCTCGCATGATGGCTAATATCATTAATGTTAGGCATGGAATAATTGTGTTTTTATTAAATAAGCAAAGAGCCAGATCAAATAAATAAGGTTATACTAATAATTTAATTTTGTATGAGGAGTTTCAGAAATTACCGAACTCAAAGATGTAACTGCATTTTAGATTAATATTAAACATATATAGTATTTTAGTTATAACTGTGTCCATTTGTCTGTTCCTTTAATATCCTATAGCCATGGTGTCTCACATCAAAATAAATTTAAGTATAGAAAAGTCATTCATTAGGATAATAATAATAATTTTAAATAGATAGTTAGAGTCTCTTGCATCTCCCTGACCTCTGCGGCCTAAAAAGATGTTTGCTAATGTGGTGGTGGATATGTTGTTCCGTAGTAATGTTGTGTAGTAAATCTCTTATGTTTGAACCCAGTACTGCATGCCCTGAACTCACCTGTGGTGCTGTTCTTCAAATGTAGTGAAAGGATTGTGCAACTAGTTAACGAGACATACGAATTCTGATCATTTTCAATATTAAGACAAAATAATGTGAAATTAATTAATCTTATAAAGAAGTAACTTTAAATCAGAAATTAATTAGACAAAAAAGAAAATAAAAAAACCTACAAGTTGACTCAGCTTTAAAATTTAAAGCATGAGCAATTGAATTATTTTAAGCAACAAAATAGTTAATTGCCTTTTATTGAAATTCTTCCATTAGTTAAAAAAGATAGTCATTGCTAAGCAGCTAAAAAAAAGACCCAAGACAGAAAAGTATAGCTTTAGGAAAAGAAGGTTAAGTTCTTGTAATAATAGTCAACTTCTGGAGGTTTTAGGTGAGCCTAGAGCCCCGAGTATCATTCACTAATAATTTTAAGTAGAATTTAACTATGTAAATAAGACATTTATTTTATATAGCACTATGTTTTTATAAACTGTAATATTAATAAGCCAATAAACTAATGCACATGCATTTATGTAGATTTAACTATGTAAATGAATACTCTCACTTTCCAAACACAACATAAAGTCTGTGAAAAGATAGAATGACATATCATAAATTCTAGAAACTTTGCAAGCATCATTCATTCAGGCATTGTAAAAAGTAATTTAAAGTGTTCGATTAACATGTTCATGCTCTCATTTCCAAATACTTAAGATTTGCCCATACATAAACGTTTGGGTCAAAAAGATAGAAGGATTTATTCTGTCTTTTCACAAAGACTTTATGTTGTGTTTGGAAAGTGAGAGTATTCATTTATATAGTTCTACAAAGTGCATGTGCATTAGCTTATTGGCTTATTAATTTAACTATATATATATATATTGTAAATAATTTTTTTTACGGTTTTGTAAGTATATCCCTTATCCTAACCCCCCCCCCTCATATTTCAACCATCCACCAGTGGAAAATTTCAGACTTATTTTTCTTACTATGCATGCACTTTGCAAGTTCCTTTCTCTTCATGTAATCTGGAGATATCAATCATCTCAATTTTCATACCTGGGTTTGCACTCATCATTCTCCCACAAGTATGGATTGGTTTTAATCCACTTTTAATACCTTGTGGGAAGTTGAATAACAATTGCACCATAGATATATATACTTGAAAAAATGCATTTTTTATGAGTACACTCTTCATCTTAAAACCATCCTATTGCAATCATCTTTGAGCAGAGACATTTTTGTAATCATATTGTTGATGCTAAATTAGTTATAGTCATTTATTTGATTAATTATAATTAATTTGCAAGTTTAATTTTCAATATATAGTTACTAACTTCTAGTGTAACATTATCATTATTATTATAAATATTATTTATGTATGTTATGATAACTTGCCACCCAGTTATAATACACTCAGCGAATTAAAATATATGTATGTATTAATTATAAATATATATGATTCAGATATGCCAATATAAAATAGAAATGTAACATCTTTTTATAAAAACAAAAACAACAATTTTAAGTGGTACAATTTTTTTCGTCATATATTTACTTCCTTCTTGACGCATCACATGATCACCATTTCCTATGTGTACTCTGTTAAAACAATAGCCAATTACAGTAGTGCCACCTAGTGCAAGCCAAATCTTCCAGCATCCATTAATTACTATGGATTACACTGAGTGACTACCACTATAGGGAGAATTTGCTACTAATGCTTCTTGAAGCTAATTTTTATCTAGACCTTTTTTAAAAAATTGTTTTGGTTTATTTTTTATTTCCTATAAAGTTTAGATATTACTTTAAGATTGGGTAGAAACCTTAGAGGTGTACATTCATACCTATGAAAGAGTTCTGAAGTTTTTTACTTAATACTTGATCAATTAATCCTACATTTTTACTATTATTACCAATTATTTACTATCAAATAAAATAGTCAAGTTATGTTTGTAAGATATTCTGACAAAACATTCTTGAAATTTATTTATAAAAGATATCTGAAAAAAATCAAATAAGCCCTAAAATACATGTTTCACTCTGAACTAGCAATCATCAGTTGGCCCAGGTCATATTCTCTTATTATTTTATTAGTTGTTCAGTATTTAGAAATGTCAGATTACTACACTTACATTTACAAGGATCAAATTCTCTTCGATAAGTACTGGAGCAGAAGTTTTAAGTGTATCCTAAAAAGATATTACATTTGGAAAAAAGAAGTGAAGTTGAATTATTCCTTATTTTTACATGCAATTGAAAACTGGATATATTATATTTTTAATTGATGTTAAAAGTTTATACCTGGATTAGAGAAGATCTCCCATGTTAAAATATTTAGTAATAATTATTAATGTATTTATCTGAAATGATTGGGATCATCATGGTAAATTCAGAAAATTTGACATTTCTAAATGTAATTTAATTTATTTTGGATAAAATATGTCATAATTTGATGAGAAGTTGATGAACTTTCTATATTTACCAATCGTAGTAAGTTTATTACATATTAAAGCTTAAATAAAACTGCTATGTTGTGGTTATTTTATTACCTGTTAAAACTTACATTGCCTTTTTATTTTACAACTTTTTTTTCATACTTTTTAAAGAACATTGAACTTTTTAAATTTAGAGTTACATTTTCTTTAGTACTTGCTGAGTTGATCATATTGTTTATTTTATTTGTTGTTTGCTCTGTTTACAGCTCTTAAAGATGTCTCATTACTTCTTAGCAATTTATCTAGATTTTTTTAAAAATTTTTATTGATAGACTTGTATTTAGTGAAATATTTTTTGTCATTTTTTAAAGATGTGTTGAATTATAAGATAAATGTACTTCAAGATGTATCTTTTTCCATGTTGGTAGAGTTAGTACCAGAGGTTACTGAATTTGTAGCTTCTTTAACAATTGTTACATTTGTTGCACTATTTATTAAAGTTTCAGTTGCAGTTTGTTCACTGTTTACGTTTTCAGAATTTGTAAAACTAGAAACCAAAGTTGATAACCTTTGAATTGCATTTTCTTCAACACTTATTAAATTACTAACAAAACTTGTCGAATTTATAGTAGTCATAGTTGGTGAATTGTTTGTATTACTTACTAAAATGTCAGGTGTGTTTTGTTCTGTGTCAGTTACATCTGAAGCATAATTAGATGCTTGTGTACTTGTTGAACTTATTTTAGTAATAATTGAATTTTCTAACATACTTGTATTTAGATCTACTGAGGCTGTTTCTGTTTTCCAAATAAATGTTTCATATTTTGTATCATAATCAGTTAAATTAATTTCCTCTGATTCTGTTGAATATTTTTTAGAAATAGCTGATGTAAAATCTGAAGGAGTTTGACTGAATAAAGATTTCATTGTACTATCATTGCTGATGTCAGAAGTATTTTGTTCTGTATTGGTTATATCTGATGTAGTATTAATAATAGAAGTATTTATCGAAGTCATTGTACTAATAATTGAATTTGCTAATGTACTTGTATTTAGATTTATTAAATCTGTTTTTGTTTCCCAGATGAATGTTTCATATTTTGTGATAGAATCAGATGAATTAATTTTGTCTGACTCTGTTAAATATTTATTAGAAACTGTTGATAGAAAATCCGATGCAGTTTGATTTGATAATTTCACCGTACTATCAGTGTTGGTTAACAAATAATCACCTGATGTTTGATTATATATGGAAGTTGACACTATTTTTGTTATTTCTTCAGTTGCTAAGTTTGCATTTATGGATGTACTATGTAGTGTAGTGACTTCAGTAAGTGTGGCTTTTTCTCTTACATTAGTGCTTAATTGTTCAAGTGGTTCAAAAGAGTTATTCGGAAACATCCATGAAATAGATTGTTTATATTTCAAATTTAAATTCAAGTCATGCAATAAAATAGCTTTAGTTGTTTCTGAATAAACATGATTAATATGTTCGTTATTTTTTAAAACGACTTCTGGATTTTCATCAACATCTAAAATTCTTATAGATGTTACTTCTGTAGACACATCAGCATTTTCAATCATTTGCCCAAGTTTACTTGAAGAATTGGTTCCTTTGACAAGTGGATCAAAAAGTAGAGTGTTATTGTTATACAAAGTTATTGTTACAAAAATAAAATCCTCTGTTAAAGAATCAACGCTTAAGCCGTCATCAATATAAATATGGCCAAGTGCAGCTGTGACATCATTTTTAGACCATCGCGGGGCAACTATAAGCACAAATTTATTTCTTCTGGCATCAGTTGTAGTTATTTCAGGTTTCTGGGATGGTATAATGTAACCTGCTCGTATATGTAAGTGTGTTATGTAATAAGAATCCTCTAATCTGTAAAACAAATCTCCATGATTAATCAACTTTCCATTGTAAAAATCAAACCAGTATGATTGTGGTGGAAGATAAATTTCTTTTGACAACTGATTTGGTTTAAGAGTAGGACTAACCATAATCGCTGGCCCTAACATGTACTGGTTAATAATCTCAAATGTATACTTAGCATCAGGAAAATCCAAAAATAATGGCCTGACTATTGGTATTCCTGTTTTGTGAGACATATAAAATGATGTATATAAATATGGCAATATTCTATACCGAGTTGACAGTGCTTCTCTTGCTTCTGAAATAAATTTTTTGCTAAATGATGATGGATCCTGAGGAATTTCTCCATAGGATCTGTAGTTTATTGCAAGAGGCATAAACGATGCAAGCTGAATCCATCTTAAGCACAAATCATCACTTGTATCACCACGAACTCCACATGAAGGTGAACCAACAAATGGAATGCCATAAAGGCCAAATTCTAGAACTTGTACCAGTGCTCGTTCTAAAGTATCCCATGATGGTTTATTTTCAGGAAACCAGTGTCCTCCATAATACCCACTGCCAGTAAATGTTGATAAGCTAATAAGAAAAGGTCTTTTTTTGTTGGTGATTTGGTCAAAAACATTTTTTGTAGTTTTTAAATGATAGTGACCATACACGTTATGAATGTCATAGTGTGGTTTGTTATCAAAATGAATGCTATCCATACATACAGTTCTATAGCTTAAAAAACCTCCTGAAACATTTAATGCATACTTCGGAAAATTTAAAATATTTGAATTATCACATGTATTGTTTTTTTCATTATTGTAGTTAATAGGAGTATTTTCGTCTAACAGAAATCCTTTGATATTTATCGATTCATTTAGTTTTGTGAAAAAAGTTTTTATCCGGTGTACCGTTTGATTGGAGAAAAAATCTAAAATATAACATCTTCTTATTTTTCCTTCATATAAGCATTCAGCTAAATAACGTGACGCATTTCTGTTTGAATTTTGAACAAAAATATCATCAGGAGCAACTTCTGAAAAATCAGAATTGATTAGAACAAAAGGACTAAGTCTGAAAACTAAATGGATTTTTTTGGTTGTTAAATTATGATAAAAATTTATAAGATCTTTCATATAAGTAGGATTATTAAATGTTATATATTTAGAATCAATGCATTCACTTTCTTGAGGTATATTCATATTTTTTAAAGAAGCAATAGAATCATGCAACTCTTCAAACGTTTTTGCTGCTCTGCATAGATGAAAACCTAAAGCCCAATAAGGTGGCATCTGTGGTTTTCCTACAATATCTGTTAATTGGGTGACTACGTCAGAGGGAGAATTTCCAAAAAAGAAATAAAAATTAAATATGCCTCCTAATGTCCGGTAAGTAATTGCTGGTGTATTCTGAAGAGATATTTCCATAGCATTACTATTCCATAATAAAACACCAGAAGCGTTACCATCATTTTCTAAGCATAAATAAAATGGGTGAGATCCATAAAAATTTGTGTCTTTACTAGAATTTGGGTAACTGTTAAAGAGAACCCATTTTTCACCATCCATTTCATGCTTCAAATGAGGATGATTACCTTGACCAAGTCCATAAATATTCTTAGAAGGTAACAGCGCAGAGATTTGCCAAAATGTATCACTGAATATCATTCCATCAGAGGAAGATTGAAATATGATAGCGTTATTTAATTTTCTTTTAATATGAATTTCAAATGGTTCATGTTTAAGTACAAATACATATGAACGATTATTACTAATATTATGTACAAAAGATGTGGGTAAAAACGGCTCAAATAATTTATTAGAAGTAATAGGTAAAAATTTTACTTGTAAAATATTATCATTTATGCATATAATTTTCATTAATATGTTATCATATTTTTCCCCATAAATAGAAGGATATATTTCACTAGTCAATAAAACATTTATACTACAATTATCATCTTGTATTGTTGAGTTTACTATTAAATATCCATAGTTTTTTGGATAATAACATTTAGGTCTGTTAGCTGATCCTGAAAATTCCCAGCAACAATTCCATTTTTCACACTCAGCTTGAGTTAAATTACTTTGACTTATATTAGGCATACACTGAAATCTGATATCGTCCTCCGAATAACGAGAACAAACTGGCTGCCAAACGGGTTGGAGTATTTTATTGTGAGGAAAAACAACTTTTATAATAATAACGGGCCCAACACAAAGAATACATACTGCCAAAAATAGTCCAATAGGCATCTGACATCTTACATCACATTTCCATTTATTTATTTCTTGAATTCCTGAGTCAGGCATCCTGGAATACTTACGTTTTGTTACTTTTACAAGAGCCTCCAAATCTGTAGACATTATTCCAGTTATATTCGCTATAAAAATCCATACGCATAAACTAAGTATTTATATAAATTATTAACATTGCTTTGTTTTATTAGTTTAACATACCACTGAATTTATCAATAATAATAAATGAATAAAATGTAACGACAAACTGAAAGAATATAAATTAGAACAAAGTTCAATTTGATAACGTTTAACTTTTATTATATTGTACAAAATAGCGTTGTTGTTTTTTTTTTTTTTTTATCTTTAAAATATAATCGTAATCCTTATCTGTGTGAAGCATACTTTTAAAATAGTAATACGGGTGTGGATATATATATAAGCATTGAAGACTATCCGATTTCCACAAAAACAGTTTTTTATTGTGAATTTTAGGCACTTCTTGTTTTCGTAATAACAATTATTTTATAACTGTTTAGAGGGATGGAATATAAAAAAGAACCCCAATTAAGCAAGGCATTGAAATAAAGAAAATATTTGCTACCAACGAAATTAAAAGACGGCATTTAAGGAAAAGAGTTTGATACATGGGTTTACGTTTGATTGGTTTGTATAATCATCTCAAAAATTAGCGGTACTTTTTTGTTCCTTTTTACCTCACTCTGTTGTCAAACTCGTTCACAATTGGCCGTTAAGGATTATATATAATGAAGAGGTATGCTTCAAGCTTATATAGATGTGAATGTCAATCAGACCAGTTTTTAATTGAAAATATTATAATAATTATTGTATTCATAGAATAGTTCTTTTTAATAGTAGTAATAACAATCATATAATTTAATTATTAAATTTACCTTTATTTCTTTAAATCTAACACCATATATGGAGTATCAACTCTGTCACCACTCCTGGAGTTCAAACTTCGTAAGAACTCCCAGAGCAATAAAACATCCGATTTTTTTATTTACTATCTTTATTTGATAATAATTTTACTTTTTTATATGCACAACAATAATATGGATATTATAAATGTGTGTGTTAGTGTGTGTGTGTGTGTGTGTGTGTGTGTACAAACGTTATTAGATTTACTTAAAGTATTTTAAATAAATATATTTTTGTTTTTAATTAGTGAATCAAGATCTCAACTTTACCATATCAACTATTCATCAGTACAAAAAGGCAGATAATCCTCTTATGTTATGCATGCAATTTGAACAAACCTTGGCTTTACAGTTGAGCTTAAACATAAACACATTGAAAAACTGTACTTATATATATATATATATTTAAGACTTCATTTCATTACACATTCTTGAAATGTGTGAACAAAGAAATTTGAAAAAGATTAATGATCACCAAGGTGCCTTTCATGCTGAACCAGTATTCATCAACTGGCCAGATCGCAATTTCCTACACATGTCCTCATTATTTGTTCAGTATAGTATAAAAACAACGAACGATAGCTACACATTCTTGACTTAGTATTTAATATTCAGTCAATTAATCATACATGAGGATGTGGATAAAAGTTTATTTTAGTGTTACAGTTTAAATTTTAATCTTATTTTGCCTATTAATTGATACCAAATTTTTATACCTGATTAAAAAAATTAATAAGAATTTATATAGTCTGATTATCTATCTAATTATCATACATAATTAGAAAATTAGTATTAGTATTATCCAGAATTTTTTTACTATAAAAACCTTGAAATAATGCCACCACTTGGGATGTAGGTTGTGCAGGGTACAATGGTACTTTATCATTGGGAATGGTATGTCACCACAATAATTAATAAAATTTATATGTAAATGAAGATGTTTAGATTTCTGAATCATTCCATCATTAAAAACACATTCTGATTGTAAATATTTTTTACTTAAATATGAGATGATTACTTTCTTACTTAGTCTTGTGACAACTGTTTGAAATATACTATATATTATATACCCTAACAATGCACTAAAATAAACAAACCAGCACCATGTTGCCATGATAATTAACACAGTTTATATATAAATGAAATATTTGAATTTCCAAATCATTTGTACTTAAATATATTAATTTACATAAAAAGTGGCACAGTACTATAATCTTAGTTAAAAATACTGCTTCATAATAATTACAGTAATCCTGTAGCATCGGTTATATTTTATAAGCATCAATATAATGTGTTCATTATAGTAAGTGATAAAAGTATTAATCACTGGAATGTGTTCCTGTGTTGTCTTAAAATATTTTTAACACCGATATTATCTTTGTTTTCTTTTTAATACCAATATTATATTTTAATACTGATATTATTTCTTTTACATATTTTACTAATCTGATTTTTCTTGGATTTGAATTGATGCCTAGCTAAAAAAAATCATACTTGATCTGTAATAAATAACATTAAAGTAAAACACAAATGCATGTTAATGAATTCTAAAAAATTATCAAATAATGTAGGTATGAAAATTTTAAATATCCAACTGTATAATATGTATATAATAAAAAATAAATATAAATTAAATAATAGGGTTAGCTGCTAATATAACGTTATATTTTTTTAAAAATAAAGTATTTCAAGTCAAAATAAGTTATTAATCATTTAAATTTTTTGATATCTAATAAATATAGTGAAATATGAAAGATATTAAAAAAAACATGAATGGCATAACTTCAAAATTGCAGTAAAATAATTTGCATAAAATGAGACCCAGCTGTAATTTATATATGTAAATGTTACTATAAAAAATTTTAACTTCTCATATATTACAGTTTTATTAAGGATTACAATAAATAAAGTCTCAAGGAATTATTGTATACCTATTTATATAAATGAGATATGTTTTTGTTTAGTACATTTACCCACATCATATGTAATCAATGCAAGAAAATGTTGGATATGGTCATAATAGTATTAATCTTAAATCACTAAACATCACATGATCACCATTTCTCATGCTGGCTCAAACTGTTAAAACAGGTGAACCTCTCTTTATAGTATTATGACTATATAAGCTAATGAGCATAGATTGAAAATATTATGTTTTCAATGTTATACGCATAGTTCTGTAGTTAAGTAGAGATAAAAGGTGACAGCTGGAGGAACTTCCATTACATCCTAAGAACTAGGTGCAGTGCTCTCAGATTCAATGATTCTCACTGATGAAAGCCACAAACTAGAAACTAGTCTAGGGATATTGGATGAGTAGGCACTAGATAGGGATTTTATGCACAAACCTTCTTGCATCTATTGATTAATCTGGCTTGCACTGAGTGTCACTATTAATCTTGATGAAAATAGTGTTGAAAATTGATTTACATCATATTATGCCTTTATATATAAATATTTAAACCTATTCATGGAATAAATAAGTCCAAATGCATTACTAAGATAATTCTCAAGCTAGATTCACAATAAACCATTTGAATAAATTAGTCATTTAAGGCCCACCATTTGTTATATCAATGCCAATCTATTTTGGCAGATAAAAGATCATCTTTTATCTTATAAAATAAAAATATATTATTATAAAGTGCTGAAAATTTTGAAATTATTCAAATGGAAGTCAAGGTCCGAAAATGTGCTATTTCTTAAATATTATAAGGTGGGCGAGAGCATGGGGATTTATAATGTTTAAGAAATAGCGCATTATTGGATTTTGACTTCAGGAAAAAAATAGGTAAGTGATTTTTATGATAGAAATAATATTTCCATTTATATTAATTTTAAGATAATAATGTAGAAATTATAAAATGGGTGAGAATAATGACTAGTAAAGTAATAAAAATGAACTGAAATGAAAATGGGAAAAGTATAAAGAGTTGATAAGATTTTCATATGATTTCATTATTAAGGCTTTAAAATTGTAGTGCAAGAAAATATGCATAGATTTTCATTAGAGAAAAGAGTTATTTCAATACAATGGAAAGAATTTAAACCAAATAAACTAATTT
Source organism: Epiperipatus broadwayi (assembly GCA_028023455.1). NCBI lineage: Eukaryota > Metazoa > Onychophora > Udeonychophora > Euonychophora > Peripatidae > Epiperipatus > Epiperipatus broadwayi. The sequence continues at coordinate 9,583,311 of JAQFVV010012424.1, forward strand.
TCTGCATATTTAAGATGGAGGGGTGAGTCTTGAATATTATACTCCAATATATTTTACATGTTCCTATCTGAAAATATATTTTGGTTAAAGTGATTAAAGTTACAAAAATGCAATTGGAATATTGAGAATCTTATTGTTAAAAGTATATATGTGGAGAAAAATCAGATATTTATTTCTGTGGATTTTATGAAAATATTTAATGAGAAAGTATTTCTATTATGAGAGGGGTGGTTATGGAAGGATGCACACTAGGAGTAACAAGAAGATATCGAAAATGCAATATATGGATAGGAGAGCAAACAAGTGTTACTGACATTGTTGAATGAATTAAAAGTCTGAAGTGAAGTTGGGCTGGACATATTGCTAGAAAGGATGGACAATCGAAATCTTAAACTGGATTCCAAGAGATAGTAAAAGACCCATGAGATGGATGGATGAAATAAAAAAGTGTGTAGGGGTGATATAGAGAGGAGAGGTTAGAGAGTGAAGAAAATGGATCAAACTTGAAGAAATATTTGTCCTGTAGTGGATTGATAATGTTTGATGATGATGATGATGAGCTATTAGAAGATAAGAAATTTCTTGATGAAGCAGAAGATATTTGTAAGCATATAAGATCTTGCAAAAAAGTAAATATAAAAAAGATGTACGATTGGATGATGCTTAACTTTCAATTTGTTTGATATATTTAAATGAGCTGATAAATGAGCATCTTTGTAACATGTGTGGAGTTACTATTTGGGATGCCCAGAATAATTGCATCAGATTTATTGATAATATGGCAATCTTTACTGGTATTGAGGATAAGTTCAATAAAGTATGTAAAACTGCCAGAGACTTCTAGAAAGTTTGATCTAACAGTAATTGAAAATAAATTAAACCAATTAAAACACACACAAATTATTATAAATAAGCTTTACATAAAAAGTTGCAAAGAAGATGCATTAAAATGTTTGTGAAGTTGCCTATTTAATAATAAAAAGACTCAATTATATATTTGTACTGTATAGTATTTTCAAATAATAAAAAATCATATAAATATATTTATATTAATAATATATAATTATGCATAAGAAGACTTTTTGGAACATAGGTTTTTGCCCTTTTCAAATCATCTCTTTTAAAATTAATCAATTAGCGCAAAGAGAATATCATCTGGTGTTCATTAATGGAAGTAAAATAATGACAATAACAAAATAAAACATCAGTAAAATAGAATAAAATCTCCATATAGAACTCCAATATAACTTCAAATAATTGACTATATAACATAACAATATACAGAAAAAATAGGACATACATTGTACAATTTATATATACTATCATATATAATTTTCTATTCATTTTTCATTGACCAGTTGTTAATTAAATTTATTGAAATTATATAAATATTCATACAATTATTTAAGTTATGCTTAATATAATATATTTCATGTATTTTCCTTCTTTTTGGATCTTCACTGTAATTTAAAGGTTTAATATTTTATAACATCTATTTTATGTCCATACGTTAAGTAGTGAATGTATAAAACAGGTTTATCATCTCACCTATTAATTGCATTGTTATCTTCTTTGGTTCTTATCTTTAACTATTGTCCTGTATGTCCATAGTAAATCATATTGCTATGATTACAGTTAATTTTATATAAAACATGCATGAATTTGAAATGCATTCCTATTGTATATTGGATAAAATTTAATAATTTAAATATGAATAGAAATTTATTTAGTAAGTTGTATAACTATAAAAAAAACTATTTTTAGTTTAATATATTAAAACAGTAATGCAATTAGAAACTTAATTGTTTGTACATATAGATATTAGATTCAATCAAATATATATGTAAACCAAAATGTATTTTTATAATAATGAAGCATGTTTCTTAAATATTTTGCTCCTTAAAATATTGTAGATTTTTATTCTTGATTGATTTAATATTGCTTTTATATTTGTGATTGTTGCAACTCTGATGATTAACATATTGAATTTGTATTTTAATCTTTCATTTGTTCAAATTTTTTAAATAATTGACTTAATTTATGCATTTTTTATTTATTATATATGTGAGTATCAAAAGATGTAGTATTTTTTAACAATATATATACATTCCAAAGAATTGTGTTTGTAAATATGTTATTATGAATATTTATATAAATCAAAAGTCTTGAATTATATATATATAATTATATAACTGAATATTTGTAAATACAGTAACTAAATAATTAAAATTTTTATTTAGTTACTGTATTTACAAATATTCAGTTATATAATTACGTATATTGCTTTAAAAATACAGACATATATATATATATATTGCAATTTCTAAAATATTATATAAAAATATAATAAATATAAGAGCAAACATTTGAATTCTAATATTTTTTGGTAAATTAGATATTATGTCTTTCAAAATCTACATTGTAAAGAGAAGTTTTTTTATGAAAGTATTTTTTAAAAAAAATCATAAATAATTATTATATAATTTACTTGTTATAATAAATAAATAATGCTTATAAAAATGGATAGCTATCTCTTCCAAAGTTAAAAGTTATGCCAGAGTAAGTCCATGGAAAATCAAATATCTCATTAATTAAAATTTTCACTTATATAAAATTTCACAAACTAATATCTGAATATTATATGCATGTTCTGAAATTTTAAAAAAATGCAAATTTACATTGGATATTGCCAAATAATTTCAATTCAGTCATCATAACATAATGATGCGAATAAAATGAGCTAGGTGGTAACTTTCCATTGATTTCCAAGAAACGAATTTATTAATAAATTGAGAGCTTGGAACCTCCTGACAAATTATAATTAAATAAAATGTCTTGATATGTTTATATATTTATTACTTATTTGATTTGTCCAAATAGGATAGGTGATAACCCAAATGTAAATGAATCTTTTCTCCAGGAATGTTAGTATAGTTACAGTACATGATCACCATCTCATACTAGCACATAATTGTTGTAAACAAAGGCAAAACTCTCCATACAGTAGTGCTACCCTGTGCTAACCAGAGTAATCAATAGATGCCAGAAGGCTTGTGCATAAAATCCCTATCTAGTGCCTACTCATTCAATATCCCCAGACTAGTTTCTGGCTTGTGGCCATCATCAGTGAGGAGCCTTGGATCTGAGAGCACTGCACCTAGATCTTAGGATCTAATGCAACCCTCCAGCAGCCACCTTTTAACTCTACTTTACTACAAAACTATGAGAATGAAATTGAAAACACAAAAATATTTTCAATCAAAGCTCAATAGCTTATATAGTCATATGGGTCTGGAGGTTGCATTAGATCCTAAGATCTAGGTGCAGTGCTCTCAGATCCAAGGCTCCCCACTGATGATGGCCACAATCCAGAAACTAGTCTGGGGATATTGGATGAGTAGGCACTAGATAGGGATTTTATGCACAAGCCTTCTGGCATTTATTGATTACTCTGGTTAGCACAGGGTGGCACTACTGTATGGAGAGTTTTGCCTTTGTTTATAGTTACAGTACATTAATCCTTGATGAACTTACTTAATATCATTGTAATTCTTATTATAAGATAGTTGTAAGAAGGAAATGGATTACTTTTCATCATCATTTTCATTTACAACCCAAACACTAATGTTTAATTTTATTATATAGTGACATTTAACAGGTGCAATATATAAAACTATGTTACCATTCCTTGTTTGGCAATGCAGTGTGAAGTTATGCATAAATAAATGTATATTGAAATTATATGTATTCCATTACTATATATATACATTAAAAGCATGAAGCTAAACCAGTCAATAAATAATCAAAATTACTACAAATTCATAACTCACCCAGACAGCCAAGAAAATAAACTCAAACACTACCGAGGGTTTCACTGCTACAAGCAGACTTCTCAAGTAGAAAGAACTAAAAAATAACATATTTAAACAAAACATTATGCACAGTTCCATTTATCTCCCATCCAGCCTTAATATCAAAAGGACTTTTTAAAAAGTTAACTGCTTCAGAATCATAAATTTTTAACAATAAAGGTTCTTTAATTTTTTTAATTTCATTTCTCTCAAAAAAGATAACCTTAGCTTCATCAAAATTAATAATGTGGCCTGTATCTTTTACATGACTATATAAGGCAGAACTAAGATATTTATTTCTAATCCTACTTTTATATATCTTTATTCTTTCATTTAAACTCAAACTACTTTGTCCTATATATACCTACTTACAAAATCAAAGAATAATATACACTACTCCAGGAATTTTGGATAGAAAGACTATTAAAGGAGCAGTGTATATTATTCCTTGTTTTTGTAAGAAGGTGTATGTGTCAGGGTAGTTTAAGTTTAAATGAAAGAATAAAAGTACATAAAAGAAGTATTAGAAATAAATATTTTACTTCTGCCTTATATATCCATGTAAAAGATAAGGCTACCTATTAATTTTGATGAAACTAAAGTTGTCTTCTTTGAGAGAAATGAAATTAAAAGAATTAAAGAATCTTTATTGTTAAAAAATTATGATTCTGAAGCAGTTAACTTATTTAAAAGTTCTTTCAATATTAAGGTGTATGGGAGTTAAATGGAATTGTGGGCAATGTTTAATTTAAATATGTTATTTTTTTAGTTCTTTACACTTGAGAAGGTTGCTTGGAGCAGTGAAACCATTGATAGTGTTTTTGACTTTATTTTCTTGGCTAGTTTACTTGAGTTATGAAGTTGGGTAATTTTGATTATATATATATTATAATGATAGAAGTGAGAACTAGGCAAGATGTTGTTATAGACTTGGTTAGAACATCTATTTCATATAGATGGGCTTAAACAAAGAGGTCAATGTGACAAACCAGTAGTCTATATTACCTCAGAGACAGAAACTACTAAATTGGACTGAATTCAGAATTAGTGAAATATGAAAATATATTTGCCAATAAAAGGATTATATACATATATACACCAGACATAAATCCTTCATTCAATTATAACAATTTAAATCTAGTTATTTAATTCAAGTTACTAGCCCATGTGAATATGCCAGGCATTAATAAGTCGGTTCTAAATAATATTAATTATATGAAATTCCTATAATAATGTTGAATTACTTGTAAATTAAGATATATTTATCTAGTTCCACTTGCATAGTATAATAAGTGAAACAGATCAAATTTATGATTTTTAATTCAATAAATAATAATAGTAATTCATTTACACTTTATAAATACAATCTAACTAACTTAACATATCTATCAATATAAAATATGAAACATTGGTGACAATATGCTTGTTTATACTATGAATGATACCAGCCAATAGACCTACTTCAAATTAAAGGAAAGTGTACATTTAGCCTAATTTTTTTTATAATAATGATTTAATAAAGAAATTCTAGCTTATCACAATCTATATTGAAGTATCAGATCTAAATAAGCTATTCTGGTGAACTTCATTTAATGATTCATGTCTTCCTGAAGGTTTGTGATGATGGTCTTCTAGTTGTATTTTTATATTGGAGTATTTCTATTATCTATTATATGTATTGAATGTCTGTAGAAAAATGTAACTTTATTTAAATATTCCAAATAGATTCGACTATTAGTAATAGCACATCAAACAGGTTAGTATATGCACAACATTTCAAGAGGTATTAGTCTCCCCTCTTCTTCAGGTGTTGCTGGCCTGACCAGTGACAGTACTAACATGAGATTCGAACCGGGTTCTTAGATTCTTGAGTTTTGAATTTTTAAGGTAACACTCTCACCAACTGAGCCATCCTAACAAAGGCAATGGTCTGTAGTAATTTCATATACTTATCTGTGAGGTTCCTCCTGATTTCTCCACTTTTTCTAAGAGCAAAGTTGATTAGTGGTTTCCATACATTATGTATAGTCACTCTAGGTTGGTTAGAGCATTACCTTAAAAATTCAAAACTCAAGAATCTGAGATCCAAGTTTGAATCCCATGCTATTACTATCACTGGTCAGGCCAGAAACACCTGAAGAAAAGGGAGACTAATACCTCTGGAAACATTGTGCATACACTAACCTGTTTGATGTGCTATTACTAACAGTTGAATGTATTGGGAATATTTAAATAAAGTTAATTTTTTTCTAAAGACATTCAATACATATGATAGATGATGGAAATAGTCCAATATAAAAATACAATCATTCAATGATTGTTTACACTTTAATGAATTACATCGGTTTGCTTTAATTGAATGTGTGGCACTCAAAGTTTATCACACTTGGTCAGGTAATGAAATCCATATACAGACTTGTGGACATCCAATAAAGAGTGAAACAATAATAATCCAAAAAGAAATTTAAGAGTGGTTCCTAGCATGATCTAGTATGATTTCCATGAAAGCGGTTAGGCACTTCAGTTTTTTTAGAGAGTTGCTATGTGACTCATAATTATGTAATTTACATCCCATCAATATGTGCATAGCTAGTATGTGAGTTTTAACATGTTAAACTCGGTAGAATTCATCAAATAGTATTGTTATAATCCTCTTTAATGTTAAACAGTATAATTCACTTTAATGTTAGCCATCGGTTTATTCATTCACTTATTACATTATCCATAAACATGAGAGCATGTATTTTAGTAATTCTGATGTGCATATAACATAGGTTTTCATAAAAGGTGTGCAATAAGTTGTCTTTGATCAATGGTATCATGATATAGCGTTAAAATCTAGTATATTAAGACTTTGTGTTTTCCCTTTTTCTTTTGAATTTCTGTTATAGAATGTCAGTTTTTGACTTAATCTCTCTAACTGCACTCGTATTTATTTTGTTCATGAAGGTTAATATTTTATTTCCCATATATATGTGTAAACGTCTAGGTTCACTTTAAATTTGAACAGTCACTTTAAACATCCCTGGTGAAAGCCAGAACGAATTTTATAATGTAATAGAAGCTATAATTCAGTTGTTATTTAACCGTAATCCATATTTGTGGTTTTTAAGTATAAATGTGGATTCTGTTTTTTCTTAAAAATTCATCTTATATCATTATCTTGATAAACAATTTTATGATTATATACATTGTGTCTAAATATAGATCGAAACATAATTTCTTTCAGAATGGGTAAGAGTAATTTATAGTCATATACTATCCAAGAAGGAACAAAAAATATAAAAAAGAAGAAAAGAACTTCTTTTAATGACACATTTCTGTTTCTGTTCTTTTCTTTTATATATATATATTAAGAAAAATGATGTCTCCACTGGTTGCTATTCAACTCGCTTGAAGGTTTCGCGTGCTTATTTCTTTAAATAACTGTTGTAATAATAGATTTATAAAATTTCGAATAAACATACATACTGAAATTGGTACGTGTAAAATGTAACACATATCAGTTATCTGTTAACATGCAAATGAATGATGTTACATTCATAAAATAATATCCTTAATATTGAAGTGTTCAAATTTTTATCGGTGACCTGAAATATAGCGACACCAAACAAGTCAAAATTGCTGATTTAATTTTAAAACATTTATTATTTATCAGTCAAAACTTGTTCAAATTTTTATCGGTGACCTGAAATATAGCGACACCAAACAAGTCAAAATTGCTGATTTAATTTTAAAACATTTATTATTTATTAGTCAAAACTTAACAGTTATAAATATATATATGTATGGCATCATTTGTGTTAAAATAAAATAAAAATGTTTTCTCTCTTTCAAATTATGAATAATTTTAAACCCTTCAAAGAATTTAGTGCTGCATTACTTTCTAAAGATACAAGAAATGTGGGCAACCATTAATGTAAATCTTATGAAAGTCAATATATTTCTAAATAAGGTAGAGGAATATCAATTGATTTTAATAATCAATGATCCCAAATTACGATAATAGGCTAACATTCATGCAAAAAAAATATTTTTTAATACTATACTTATATATATTGTAACCCTTGGTTTCGTTCGTAAAGAAACTAATGATGGGCAAATAGGATTAGTTTCTTAACTATTTCCAAATAAATTTTTTTTTAAGTTTAAGAAAAGTTAAAAGCTTTATTTAGAGATTAATAACTGTGTGGCTTAAATTTAACATATAGAGAGAGACATGTGTGTGCTTTATTATCATTATGTAATGAAGGGGAATTGACTATCATACCACTAAAATACTTTTAAAATGTTGATTTATATGTCTAAAGGAAAGAGTCTTTGTGAATCGTAATATTTATGAATAAAATGTTAGTGCAAATTGAAATTGAACTTGTTATAGATAACATGTGTTTGGCAATTCTTTTCATAAGAATAGGTTTAAAATTTTAAGAAATTAGGAAAGACATTTTGTACTAATATGAATAAAAGATATTTTGTACTAAAATGAATATGAACAAGCAGTTCTCTATTTAGTATTGCGAGTATGTGCGTGTATGATGCATATATAGATTTTCTTTTCTTCGTGAAAATTTACACATTGTGTTCTAGATTATTTGGTAATATAATGTAAAATGAATTCATTTTGTATGGATTTTACAGGAATTGGTTATCATTTTCAGTTCTAAATTTGATTTAAGTTTTAAAGAAGAGATTTATTTATATAATATCAGTTTTATAAAATACCAGTAATTCTTTTTTTTTTTGAATAGTTCTTGTAAATCAAAGTGGTGTAAAATGTGTTAAGAAAGAAGAAATTAAAATGAAATCGGAGCTGAAGGCAATAAACCAAAACCAACATTTAACAGATGGGGCCAAAGGTTGACTTCGGAGAGAGAATCGTAAATTAGAAGAAACAAAGCATGGAAAAGGGGAATCTTGCAGGTGGGTTTTTTTTCTCCTTATAAAAGCTAAGGAAAATGAAGGGGGAACTCTCTTGCTAATTCAATATCTGATCATCTTCTCTGATCGTTTTCTCTCTTAGAGACAGCAATTGACTCAACTAGTTAAGAAGTGTGTATATATTACTTAAAGATGAAGTGCTAATTCAATTATAAATGGTGTGCAGTGGTCTCTCTCCAAAATCAATTATGGCAAAATTAGCTCACAACAAAAAGTTTTGGACTCAATATCTCAATCTTCATAATTGGCATTTAAAAGTTCGTTTAAAAGAAGACATCTCAAGAATGATATTTTATCTGTGGCTTAATCAATTAAAACTCCAAGGAATGATCAGACTTTAATATGAAGTTAGTTAACAACTAAACATTCTTATTAGTAATTTTTTTTTATTTTGACTCTAACCTAAGAATATAGTAAAAAAGAGCATCTACAACAATATTTTATTTGAATTTTTTTTTTCTCTCCTGAAAGAAACAAAAGATAAAAAAATGATAAAACTTAAAGAGACTAAAGTTATGGACTAAAATGGGAAACCAAGCATCTGGATTTGAACCCAGGAAGAAAAGTATTTAAGAAACAAGTAATCTGCAGGACTAATTTTCAACAGGTTAATTATCATTAATATGAACATCAAGTATCAATGTAGCTACATCCTGAATGAAGAAGAATTTTATGTGCATCTATAATCATTAAAGTGAGACAGATATAATGTGTTATCCCAAGTCAGTGAACTAGAACTGGTAACTGGTGTTTGTGGACAATACATATGCATTTTCTGTCAAATTGGCCTTGACTGTATGAAATATTCAGACTGAGCTTTGAAGTAACCCAAACCAAAGAGAGACAATGTGTAATGTTTATTGTTTATTTATTTTGCTTTTATTTATATGTTCATAGCATGTGTAATATATATTTAACAGTTATAGGAATTTTTTTTTTTTAAAAAAAAAGAGAAATGATTTTGACCCATAAGAAACTATTAAAAAAAAATGTGTTAACGTATAATAATGAGAAAACATAAATGCTTATATATTGTGTCATATGAAAAAAAGAAAAAAAGGGAAAGATTTTTTTATCAAAATTATATGCCTATTATTAGATATGTTAAAAGATATTTCAATAGTTGTGCTATGCCTTAATGTGTTGATGCAATCTGTTATGAGTATAAAGATTGGATGAATGTTTCTGTGTGCTTGACTTTTGAAATTAATATAGTACATGGGTTAGGTTCATGATCGGGCGACTTGTCATCTTGCATCAAGACTATAATCACCCTGTGTGTGTATATGTGAAATTATAAATGCTGAGTATTACTGAGGCAGAGTTATTGTACCACCTCGAATGAATAGATAGGAAATAACTATCTCATAATTTAGTTACTATGTGTGCAAGTATTAAGAGATCGAGGACTTGATCCCAGCTCTGTTTATATTTATTATTTAAGTAGGCAATTATTGATACAGTTGTGAAATGTTTAGTATGCCTGTTTAAAGTAAATGTGTAGAGACTAGTTCCTCACATAATATGTAGCCTCAGAAAGAAAGTGGTTCTCTGGCCAATGCTGGCATTTGAAGTTATGAATTGTTTAATGTCCCTTACTGAGACACTAGTGTGTGCATTGCGAAGTGATGCATAGTGCTATAAAATATCTGGAGGTTTTTTGTAAGATTGGATAAAAGTTGCTATTACAGGGTTAGGGTTGTAGTCAGATGTGTGTGTGGATGTGGAGGTTGACAAAGAGTTACTTTAATTTATAAGCTGGCCGATCTGTAATCAGAGTTTATGGAAAGTAATCAAATTAGACATTGTCAAGCTGTGGCGACATACTAGCCTGCCAAAGTGTATACAATCGCTAAAGTGGTAACATGATAATCAGAATTACAGGGGGATAGCGGTGAATATTTAATATGCATGGGATTAAAACTATGGTTTTATATCCCAACCAATTATTTAGAATAGTTAAAAAGTTCGATATAACATTATCTTTACATAGGAATACAAGATATTTTGCTTGTTGGAATAGTTCAATTTATAATTGTTATAATGAAAGGGGGCCAGGAAATTTATAGGCTTTGTATAAAGTTATAAGATAATTTCATATTTATATTTAAATGCGGAATTCTGATTTCGTGCGTAAGCACATTAATATTAAATTGAAATATGGGTCAAAACAATTATTCGGTTTTAAAGAAACTTAAATAATCTGAAAGTATATATATATTATTATTATTTTAGTAGTTAAAGTAAATTTCATATAAAAGACAGTAAATTTTTATTTTATAATGAGTATAACATTTGAGATTGTAGTGATATTATATGTGTGTTTCTTTCTTATTTATGTATAGTAAATATTTGTTATTGTTATAAATTTACATGCGTGTCTTGTATTTTAATATTTCAAATATCTCCAGAATCTATGTCCAGCACCTATATCTAGAACTAATACCAGATCACATTTAAATTTATGAATTGTCTTATATTGATTGATTTCCATAGTTGACTTCCATAATTCACTTACATAATTGATTTCCATGATTGATTTCCATGGTTTACTTACATAGTTTACTTTCACGAATGATTTCTGTAACTCACCTTTGTAAAATATTAACCAAGAAAGATTTTTTAAAATAGGGGGGGGGGCGATCATTTCGTGGGGACAAAGAATATACCCGACTCACAAAATGTAATAGATTTAAAAGTACTAATTAAATTTGGCAAACAGATGATACAAAAGAAATAAAATGAGAGAAAATAGTCAGTTTAGATATAATAATTTAGCTATTTGGTTCGCTGCAATGTTATGAATATTAGGAGCAGACATAAAATTCCTTTTCTGCTTTTGGTATTTAATATGATTCACACTGGTAAATTCACATTAAAGTCTAATTTAGCAAGTTTTGGGATCATATCCATTGCATTGTAATCGTTAATAATTGCACCTCATTAGCAGATCAAGACCTTGAGAAAGAGTACTTCGATTATTAGATCTAGGAGCTAGCTTGGAAGTTAAGTAGTGTAAGTATTAAAATCGGGAAATAATATTATAATAATGATAATGAATCTATATTTAGTTGGAAGGCATATATGTGTGTTAATGAAATAAGGTTAAAAGTTATCAGTTAAGAAGATATACAGGAGAACATAACACAGACATTTAGTGTTATATAATTGTGACTATTGAAAGTGATGGATGCTGAGAACGAAAAATAAAGTAGTGGGATTAAATGGGAAGGATTTATAACATTTCTTTATCCTACTTTAAATTAAATAATAATCTTATATTATATATTATAAACATAAGTTATGAGTTCTCTGCATCGATTACTAATTTATTTCTAGTCAGTTATATATTAGAAATATACACAACATTCTTGTAATCACCACTCGAGATCATCTATCTATATAAAGTTGTGGAAGAACGTTGTCCAGATTATTTAATTATCAGTAATAACCTATCACGAGAGTATTTACATAATGGTTATTAAGTTTAAAATTAAGACCATAATAAACTGAGTTTAAATTCCTTTCTTCATTAGATCCTATAGTTATAAGCAGGGATGATGATCTCTGGTGGGCATTACTATTTCAAGGCTACAATTTGGTGCCCGGGTATACATAATCTTATTATTACTATCATTATATAAACACACTAGCATTTCTTGTGTGGTTCCAGAGTTATTTTCAATCGACTATCTACTTGCACTAAGGTTGAGGTTAGAATATATATGATCGCATGTGGTAGGAATAGATAGAACATATCCTCCCACTACATTTTTTTTGAATGATCATTTTGGATCCATGTATTTAAAACTTCTTTTATTCCTTTGAAGTTTACCAACTGTGAGCTTTATTCCTACTTCATTTAGTAAAAGTACAACACATTTGATTTGAAGAAAATACATACACATACATTCTTATTTATAACTAATTAATAATAATAAAAAGTCAGATGTAGCATTTATCATACTAAAAAAAAAGCTTGTTTAGAGCTTTAGCATGCTTTTAAGTTTATAACTAAATGATTTGTGTAAAATGTTTAGACAGATACTATTTAGTAGAGTTCTCCTCTTTTATATCTAATGGGATCTTCACAAAATAACTCTGTTAATAGATTATATTAGTTTTCTTCTTTGGGTGGATAATAAAATAGTACATCTCTAAAACATAGTTCAATTTAGGTTTCCCTATCATTATCTTTTCCTTCACTTTTATTACACCTACCTACACAAATATAATAAGTTATTTCCTCATCTGTTTTTTTTTTTACATCATAAATTTATTAATGTTATGGATTTCAAGCTGCAAGAATTGAAATTATTCCTTTCAGTCTGATAGGATATTTATGAAATAAATCCCTTATTAAATTACAATGAATGACTATGGGGTTAATAGCATACTCAATATTTGGATTGTATATAAAGATTGCATTTCTATACCATCATGAACTGACTCATTACTTCACTATTATCTTACAATCGGTATCTTAATATTCTCAAATTCAGTTGGAAGTCAATCTACTTTGCTATAGATTTTTACCTTAAAAGCATTTTTTTGCCTTTTCAATTTTACTGACTCTCTTGACAAATTCTTTACATTCCTTCTGGGTCATGTTGATCTTATCATTCAAATTCTTACAACTTCTTTTGAAATTCTCTCTAGCTAAATCCAGTTTACTCTCCAGACACTAGGTCTCATTTTTCAATTTCCTGAATCTCACATTACATCTTTTCTCAGATTCTTTTAATTTGGTATTTAGATCATGTCTAAATTCTTCAAACCTTGCATTATATGCATGAAATCTATCAGTAATTGTCTTTCAATTCTATGTTCTTTTCCACAATTTTTTATCTAACCTTTCAAAATTCATATTAGCTTCTGTCTTTTGTTCTTTCAACATTTAACCCTTCAAAATTTTATTCAGAACTTAAAATTTAGTATTTTTCTCAATAGATCTGAGACACTTGCTTCTGACCCTACTTTTAAATTAGTGGCCTCCATATTGATAACTAAAAACCTTACCTATTTAACTATCCCTAATAGTTTATTGTTGACATCTATTCCTGGACACTTTATTATTTTTCTCAATAGATCTGAGACACTTGCTTCTGACCCTACTTCTAAATTAGTGGCCTCCATATTGATAACTAAAAACCTTACCTATTTAACTATCCCTAATAGTTTATTGTTGACATCTATTCCTGGACACTTTATTACTTAAGGATTTTAAAAATATAAGGCTTCTAGATTTCAAAACATGCTTATCCAATTTCACCTAAATTGGATTATCAATAACACATTAAAATGACCAACAATATCTCATGAATAAAGTATTTACTGTCAAAAAAAATTTTTTTTGTTCACAAAGTATTCATGCATGGATTACACCAATCTCAGTTATCATGGTCTCTATTCAGGTCATGCAGTTGGGTACCAAAAACAGTAATAGTAGAAGTGAGAAATAGGCAAGGTATGGTTATAGAACTTAGTTAAAACATCTATTTCATATAGATGGGCATAAACAAAGATGTCAATGTGACAAAACAATAGTTTATATTACTTCAGAGACAGAAACTCTACTAAATTGGATTGAATTCAGAATTAGTGGAATAGGAAATTGTGTGTGTCAATAAAAGGATACACTGAACCTAAAACCTTCATTTGATAATCACAATTTAAAATCTAGTTAATCAATTGTAAGTTACTAGCCCTTATGAATATGCTATTGGTGAGTTCTAAATAATATTAGTTATATGAAATATATATAATGATAATGATAATTAATATTTATTTATCTAATTCTACTTATGTAGTATAAGAAATGAAACACATCAAATTTATGATTTTTAATTCAAACTTAATTTTAAACTTTACATGTTTGGTTAACATTCTGTAATTCAATACTAGCGCTATAAATACATAAACACAAAGCTAATATTTAATATCTTATTAAACCATAGGCTGAGGGCTTTTGAGAGTCATGGCTCTCATAATCATAGCTCTTGGTGAAGTAACTGATTGAATAAATGATAATGGTATTTTTTTATAAATACAATCTAAATAACTTAACATATCTATCAATATAAAACATGAGACATGGTGACTATGTGCTTGTTTATATTATGAATGACGCCAGTCAATAGGCCTATTTCAAATTAAAGGAAAGTGTACATTTAGCCTAATTTTGCTAATAATGAATTAATAAAGAAATTCTAGCTTATCACAATCTGTTTTGAAGTATTAGATCTAAATAAGCTATTCTAGTGAGCTCTATTCAATGATTGCTTACACTTCAATGAATTAAGTTGATTTCCTTTAATTGAATGTGTATGCGATTATCTATCTCATATGAACATACATACATCACACAATTCTTCACTATATATCATACTTGGTCAGGTAATGAAATCCATATACAGTTTTATGGATATCCAATAAAGAATGGAACAATAATAATACAAAAGAAATTTAAGAGTAGTTCCTAGCATGATCTAATATGATTTCCATGACATCAGTTCTTTTAAAGAGTTATTATGTAATTTGTCAATTATGTAATCCAATTCACATTAATATGTGCATAGCTGGAATGTGGGTTTCAATATATTAATCTCTGTAGGATTCATCAAATAGTATTGTTATTGTTCTATTCCTCTTTAATGTTAGCCATAGATTTATTCATTCACTTATTACATTATCCATAAACATGAAAGCACTTGTTAGTATTGTCAATGTGCATATAACATAGATTTTTAGTAAGAGTGTGAAATAAGCTGCCTTCAATACATGGCATCATGATATAGCAGCTAAATTCTAATATATTAAGGCATGGTGTTTTTCCTTTTTCTTTTCAATAATTTCTGTTATAGAATATCGATATTTGACTTAGTTTCTAACTACATTGATATTTATTTTGTTTACGAATGTTAATATATTATTCCCCATATATATATTTGTATATGTCTATGTTCACTTTAAATTCAAACAATCACTTTAAACATCTCTGGTGAGCACAAGAATGACTTTTGTAATGCAATAGAAGGCATAATTTAGTTGTTATTTAATCTTAATCCATTTTCATGTCCTTAAGAATAGATGTCAACTTCATTTTTTTTCGTTAATGTTATATCATTATCTTAATAGCACTTTGAACGTTCCATCATCAGATTTTCAATGAAATGGAAGGCTGAAGAGTTGTGAGTTGGAGTAGTTTGAAGCCTGTCCATTAAAGTATGATTGGCTATCTTAATATAAAGCTGAGCACCGATTATATATGTGTGTGAGGATAGTAATATAGATCAACTGATGATTGCTGGTTTAGCATGAAAGACATATATTGGTGATTATTTGTTTTCAACATGTGTGTGATCAGGTGGGTCAGCAATATGAGATGGCACTGAGAATAGTGGGTCGTGTAAAAGTCTGAGTTCGAATCCCGCATATGTTACATATATAAATGCAGGTTTAAGCCTGTACAATGTATTAATTTATATAAAGTGTGTAAAAGGTCTGCCCATCCCTCACATATGTATATAAAAATGTTTTATTATCCTGTACATGAGGGGTCAGAATGACTAATATGTCAACATGGGTAGGATGACAACCTTGGCACTAACAAGGGCGTTGAACGTTCCATCATCAGATTTTCAATGAAATGGAAGGCTGAAGAGTTGTGAATTGAGGTAGTTTGAAACCTGTCCATTAAAGTATGAAGATTAGCTATCTTAATATAAAGCTGAGCACTGATTATATATATATGAGGATAGTAATCTAGACCAAATGATGATTGCTGTTTTAGCATGAAATACATATATTGGTGATTATTTATCTTTTCAACATGTGTGTGTGGGTCAGCAATATGAGATGGCACTGAGAGTAGTGAGTCGTGTGAAAGTCTGAGTTCAAATCCTGCATATATTACATATATAAATGCATGTTTAAGCCTGTACAATGTATTAAACTACTTTATAAATATATACATTGCAACTGCATAAAATATTAATCAAAACGTAACTTCTTTCAGAATGAAAAAGAGATGCTTATAGTCATGCACAATCCAAGAAGGAACAAAAACATAAAGTAAGAATGATAAAAGAAGTTATTTTGATATTATCTATTTCTATATCCGTTTTCTATAAAGTATTTATATCCCAAAGATATTTTTTTTAAAAAATTCAACTATTAAATATCCCCAGATGGCATAATGCTAGAATTGGTAAACAAATGAAAGTGCTGTAGGTAATTTTGGATATGGTAATAGAAATGAGAGAGGACATAGACTTGTGGAGTTTGCAGAAAAAGAAAGACTTTATATTATGAATTCTTTTTTTGAGAAAAATGTTAAAAGGAAATGGGCATGGAAGCATCCAAATGAAGGTACAGCAGAATTGGATTATATTTTTCTAACAGAAAATACATATTTCAAGATTGTAATGTTCTTAATAAATTTAACACAGGAAGCGATCATTGATTAGTAAGATATGTGTTAATGCAAAACTAAAGTGACAAAAATTATTAAGAAAAACAATATTTACAGTTGATATTCCTAATCTTCAGAAACATTCTAATGAATTTAAATTAGAACTTACAAATCGGTTTCAAGTATTAGTAGATTTTGAACATGATTCAGATTTGAATGAAATTAATATAAAAATAACTGATACACTTTTAAAAACTGCAA